>ML787989.1:0-13587 GCA_009831015.1 Picea engelmannii
CCCTTATTATGATTATTACTTTTCCCCCTAACTAAAGTTGGTTGAGTCTTTTAATTAACTTAACTAATGAGTTGATTCAACTACTTCAACCAATTATAATTTGTTTAAAAGCAAAAGGAAAGGGAGGAACAAGAGGAGGATAGAAGCAGAAGCATACTGAGGTTTTCTCTTTGAGTTTATGTTGAGATAGTTCAGTTTTCATTCATTCATTTTTCATCACAAGCCTAATTCTCTTTTATGATAGCAGGGTCTTATTGTAGACATCAATGTTTAGGGCTAAATAACATCATTCAGACACTTGTTTTTCATAGGTGTTGATCTATCTTTGATAGTCTGTGTAGACTTGTCTGTTTGTGAATTAGTTTTCATGACTGACAAAGGCTATTATGCATAGTCTAGTGGGAAACAATTTGTGGCAAGATGATCCGGTTTTAGAGTTCAGTTTTGTTTTTTTGTCAGAGTTCCTTTTGTATGTTCCATCGGGGATGTCTAAGTTTGACTTTGGTCCAAAATTTTTGTATGAGATTTTGTAAATAAAATGACTCTTTGGTGAATTGGAATGAAATAAAGGATTTCTTTATGTCTCATCTGTCTTGATTATCATCTTGGTGTCTTTACTTCTGTCTTTACATTTATTTAAGCAATTGTTATATTTAGAAAATTACATAAAAAGTAAATTTCCAACAAGCTTTTTGTTGATAAAAGACTAGCTTAAGAACTGGTAATTAATACTTGTGAGTTCGGATATTATTTTTGTTGGCTATAAACATAGGGTGAGATTCTAGTCTATTTTTCTTTAGCCAAGAAGATTCTGAAAATGCTTGAGTAAGATCACTTCATATCTATTCCTCAACAATTATTTGGCGACCATACTGGGGAGATCTTCGATATCTCTCTGGTTAATTTTATACTCGATTTTCATTGATACATCTTTCTTTTTTTGATATTGACTATTTGACTATTTTATTCTTAATGATTGTTCATGTTGCAAGGCAACCCAATATTGAGCCCGGTCTTCAAGATCATACGAACATTGCTTTGAATCTGTTTAATACCATATTAGACACTGCCAACACCTGTGCTGAGCTTAACCATTCTTGGGCAGCAGTTGAACGAGATATTAGTGCTCAAGAACAATTGGAAGCTAGACGTAGACAACCTAGAAATCAACAATGACCCTTTTTGTTTCTTCAAGTTTTGGCTTTTCTTTCATGTACTTAGATTATCGCGCTTCTAGAAGAAGAGGCTTGTCACCTGAAATCAATCCTATTGCTGGAATAGGAAGAAGGAACATTGTGTTATCTGCCCAACAAAGTGCTCTAAGGAGAAATTTATCTTATTCATCCAGCTCATCTTTCTTTCCCTCATCTATCATCCACAAGATGACATCTAGTGGTGGCTATGGTGGAACTGGAAGTGATCCATATTCTCAATCTTCATCGTCATCAGTGATTGGTAGCTTATATAGCCACCATATCCCTATCCAATCTACCACAAACCCCACCAAATTCATTAAAAAGTATGGGCTTTTTCAATTCGAAGAAGATGCCACAACCACACCGTGGCATGTGTCCTCTCCTCTCAACCTAACACCTGCTACTCGTCCACTTCCTAAGTTTAAAGAGAACCTGCCTAAGTTTTCAAGAAATAACACTGTCACTACAAACGAACACCTGATATCATTTTATAATTCTTGTCATAACATAGGGTCCAATGACAATGATACTTGCATGCGCTTATTCATCAATTCCTTGGAAGGAAAGGTTGCGTCCGACTTCTTTGACCTTCCTCCTAATATTTTGTCTACTTGGGAAGAGTTAATATATTGGTTCTGATCCACTTATGGGCAATCTAAAACCCCACCAAGAAGTTAAGGGAATACAATAACGTCACCTATAAATATAGTGAGACCATCAAGTCTTTCAACTTGCGTTTCACCAAGTTATACAATAAAATCCCCAAACTTATCTGCCCTCAGAACCAAGCCACTTTCATGCATTACTACAATGCATTACCTTCCCCCTACCATCATAGGTTTGAGGAAAAATCCATTGATAATCTTGGTTCCTCTCTACATGCTTGTTCAGAGTATGAAGAACAACTTGAAAGAACTGGTCTTCCCCAGGGAGAATTAGTTAGATAGATAGACATGTACGCTCTCTTACAACTATTACAAGATATGAACAATTGTATGATAGCGTTTGAGCAGAAGGGTAATGTCTCCCCTCTCACCCTTGAAGCTTCATTCTCTTCTGCACCCCCCTTTATAAATCTGGTTGAAAAAAAAAAATCGCCTAAAGCTATCCTGCCTCGGAGTTGGTGCAACTTTTGCAAGGAACACCACGAGGAAACCACATGTGAGGTAAAGAAGAGTGCCAAAGATAAGATCTTTGGGAAAATACCAGAAGCTACTATCGTTGTCGTATATTTTGCAGAGCTAGAAGACATCATGGTCATCAACACTAAAAACAAAGCTTATGCTCCCAAGGGAAAATTTGATCCTCCTCACAACTCTTCTAGCCCAAGATCACCCTCAACCGCTGCTACTCCCCAGGTTCCTAAGGTTCCCGAGAGTCAAGGAATCACTCCCCCTCTCCCCTCTTCCAAATATAATATCATGAATCAGTTGGAGAACATCAAAGCAGATGCAACCCTCCTAGACATGGTTTTCGTCCCTGAACAACAGATGCATCTGAAACAATTCATGGAAGGAAAAGCTTCTATTGTAGCCAATTTTTCCGAAGAGGTAAATGAAGAGAATTCTTTTGTAAATAAAGTAGGCATACATAAATTTAGATACCCTATAAAAAAATCCCCCTTTTTATATTTCTGTAAAGATCATGGATAAGATTGCCCATTGTTGTCCCATTGATGGTGGTTCGGGCCCAAGTGTGATGTCGAAGATTATTATGGAAGAGCTATCCTTGTCTTGTACAAATGAAAATGCCAGAAGCATGCTCTCCTATAATAGTCTACAACAAACAACCATAGGCAATATTAAGGATGTAACCTTGGTTTTATGCTCTCATCCTGAGATAAGGACAACCCTCAACATTCAAGTAATTGATATGCCTGTAAGAAATTACTCAATTATCTTGGGAAGATATTGGAAAGCCTTAACAGGTGGATACCTCTCACTCGACAAGACACATTTAGCCATTCCTCGGAATGGTAGGAACATTATAGTACTTAGAGAGGAAATAATTTCACCCTACATAGAGAGTGTTCCGCAATCTAGCATAAACTATATCGAAGAAGACCTAGGGGTGTATTCCATCTTTGCTGAAGAGGATAATATTCCTTTGGAAATAATTGATTTAGATGATGAGATGTGGCATATGCACTTTGATGGTTCATGCTCTAATGAAGGTAATGGTGCTGGAATTATCTTGGTTTCCCCTGCAGGAAAAATTCATAATCTGTCTTATAGGTTAGAGTTTGCTTGTACAAACAATGTCACTAATTTTGAAGCTTTATTATTAGGCATTGAAAACGCCCTTAATCTTGGTTGTGGTCACCTTTAAGTTTTTGGAGATTCTGAGCTTGTGGTGAACTTGATATGTAAAATGTGCTCTCCTAGAAACAAGTTGATGGAACGATACTCCCAAGCTGTTTGGACGCTTATCTCGAACCTTCTATCTTTCAACATCACTCATGTTAAGAGGGAGTTGAATTCAATGGATGGTTAGTTGGTTGTCTTTGCAACTTCTCCTAATCAACAACTTTTGCCTCACAGACCTGATTTTTCTTTTTAATCTCTATATTGTCCATATATCCTTGAAAATGTAGAATCTCGACAGTCCCTCCCTAATAATAAGAGCATTTGTGATTTCATTCAAGATGAACCTCTTAAGCTCGAGGAGATTATATTGATAGAAAAAAATAAGATTCATGATGGCTTGACTCCTCTTGAGAGTTCATTTTCATCGAGTGATGTAGGCAATAAAGAAAAATAGAAAGAAGAGGAGTAATGAAAGAAGGTGGTTGAAACCATCTCCATGAACATTAGGACACTTGAATCTTCAACGAATGTTAAAATAAATTTCCAATGTTCTGATAAGGAAGAGACGAGGTCTGTCGAGCTACTAGGTGGATTTCAAAATGTTTTTTCTTTGTCTTATGAGGATCTTTGTGGTTTTGATCCTAGTCTTATTCAACATACTATGAAACTAGCTAGGAAAAAACAAGGACTTGTTAACTCTGCACTGAAAGCATCCTTTCGAAGGGAGTTGAGGAATTTCTTAAGGGATAGGATTATTTTTTCAGTCCACCCTGAATAGGCTCCAAATTGGGTACCTGCTTCGCAGACCACTGATCATATTAGAAACTTCATTCATTTTCGCACCTTAAGTTAGGGTATTATGAGAATTCTTTCTTCCCCCCTCAATACAAGAATAATTCTACAACAGTTACAGTTGAAGCCCTTACTTGATGAAATTCTGGGTTACCATAAAACCAAGGTAAAAGGGGAAAATGTTCAAAAAACCACTTTTATTACTAATTGTGATACTATGTCTTACAAATGCCCGCTTTCCGGCTTACTTGATGCAAGTACCGCTTTTAAAATGCCTGTACACACAAATTTCGATGAATTGGTCAATATCCACATGTATCTTGATGATTTAATCGTGTGCATCAAGGGGCTGATAATTACATCAAAATTCCAAGTGTTGGGTCCTTTCCAAATTTCTTTTGTCTTGGACACTAGCTCTTACATTTTGAAGGATTTACAGAAACAATTGTTTTCCTACAACACTAACAGTCCTCGCTTGAAATATTGCAAGGGACCAGCATGAAAAGTTCTAACACTGATTGGATTTTCTGTATATTAGTAGCTTAGCTCTGCTTTCATTTCTGTGCTTTTTTTATTTTCTGCTTTACAATAGTTGATTTATGCTTTCTGTTTCAAAACTTTTCTTGCCGCTTCTTCATTTTTGTCTTTTATTGTTGTCGTTTTAATTTTTCCTTTTTTTGTTGTCATGATTTTGTTTCCTATCATCTTTTAGTTAAGATAGGATGTTGGATCGTTTCTACCACAGTGACACTCCTGCAAAGCATTGTTAGTTAATAACAATCAAGCTTACACAATTGTTATGATGTCTCATGTGAAAGACCCTTGAAATTGTTATATATTTCCATTGTTGTCTTGTAAAGAATTGGTTATCTCCCGCTTCTTCTTTCCATTTCTTCGTCCATTCAAATTTTAAGAGAAAGTCTCAATTTTTTTTTCCTTAAAGTGAGAGAAGATCTCGGTCGAATGATTATGCATACAGTGGTAAAAAACCCCTCATAATTAACATTTTTCATGAATTATTTCCAAATTCTAAGTCATCTTTCCATTAAATCCGCTCACTTCCCCCTGTTGCATAATCTTCCTGGTTATATCTTACTGACCTGTTGTTCTTGGTCTGCGAAACCATGAGTTATGAGTTCTAAATCTGTTGAAAAAAAATTTCCCCGTGGAGTCACCAGTTTGTTGACGATTAAAATCGCAACAGAGTTTTGCCCGCAAAGTATTGCTAAAGCCTATTGTTATTAAAGATAAATAATACTAGTAGGTGGGACCTCCTTGTAGATTGGAGATCAGTTATGGTGCTTATGTGATGTCGTGCTACTGTTCGACACTACTTACATGGTGATATAATCTTGTTTGATTGGCGATGGATAAGGCATGTTCTGTGTTTTTTCTGCTGCTCTAGATTCAACTGTTATTTCACAACGGCCTATGTTATCCTTGTTATCACTGCTCTCTGTTATTGGATCTATTACTAAGAGGCCTGCACAATAAACATGTTAGCAATGACATACACAAGAAATTGGAAAAAAGCAAAAGGCAATATAAAAGCAAAAGTAAGAAACTAAACCATGCTATATATTATACTACATGCATCGATTTTTAATGAGTTGTTGTTATCCTAGCTATTAAGTTAATAGCCATGTGATTTTTTTGAGTTATATATTTGATATGCAATATGGTTATTATGCTATGGAATAAGTTGATTTGGATCGCGCTATTGGTGATGATTCGATACATGGTTTATTGGATTATATAGTTGATATGTGATATTGTCAAGTTGGCAATGGAAGATATCATGTGGGTGGCGCATTTGACAAGTAATAGATGCAGATTCCAACGTATGGTTTTGATTAATAGTGTTAATGAAAAGCTTGTTGGCATGTACTAAGGAGTTAATGAAATGTGGGTGGAGGCGACGCGCATTTACTGCACATCACCCTTCTCCTTCCATTGGTTGCCACCCTAGTCGAGCTATTGTTCAACCTTGTTGTTGTGGTTATGCTCCAACTTCTTAGCAGAGAGGAACCGCTCGACCAACTCGCGTTTTAAGGTGTTTGATTACAGGTATGTCTTTTTTTTTTCCATTCATGAGCCTGCTCTGGTTATGAAATGGATATTGGCTCAGGTGTATTGGTTTGTGCTTTCTTTAAGTATTGCAACTGTGTAAAATTGTGATTTTGGAATGAAGCGTTGATGGTTTTTTCTGCAATAATGTTGAATTCATAGTGTTATTGGTCATCCTAGGTGCTATCGGCCATAAGAGCTCTCTGTTACCCTTGTTGGTTTAGTTGGAGGGTTTTTGTCTGGTCTTAAGTGGTTGGATGTCTTCACGCATTCATATAGTTGTATCTAGTCTTTGGATTTTATGGGGTTTAATGGTTGGAAGCACTTGTGTCACCGTGCATTGTCCACTTGGGCATTGGTTTGTTTTCACCACTAAAGGTCGCACAGTTGGTTATTTTGTTCTTTCTTGTCCCTGTCTTCACCTCAATGTTATGGTTGTTTGACTGAAGAGCCACAGGATTTATACCTTGTGTGTGTTAAGCATCATGACCAGGCTAAATTAGAGCCTCACTCCTATGTTATACCCTCTCTTGTCAAAGGTTTTCGTCACCATGTTCACGGAATAAATTGTGGTTTTATCTGTGTATACATCGTTGGTCTTGGAGGTTTTCACCATAGAGAAGAGTCGACCTTGGTCTCCCTGTGTTGGCCACAGAGAAAACCCTTAACTCTATAGTTCTAAGGGTTGATAGAGAAAACTGGTGTGGCCTGTCGGGTTTACTATTGGTTATTTTTGGATGGTTGGGTATTGTCGACAAGTTTGAGTACAAGCTCGCCCAGTTGATCATGTGACAATCGTGTTGGTTTTGGTATCTAGTCACTGCCTATGTTATTACAATGGATAAACCCTACATTGTTAATTGGATAGTTCAAAATACACAGTAGCTCTCCTTGTGTTTGATAACCCAATATTGTTTTAATTGAGAAAGTCACAACCTCCCTTCATGTCGATGCATGGGTATGTGTGGTTTCTAGAGCATGTTAGGTTGGTTGTTGATCGTTATGACAGTCCAAGTATAGGCTCAACATTGAATTGGTTTATTGAAGATTGGGGTTGATACACAATCATTGTCTTTTGCATTGAATATTATTGGGATGTTAAACTCGACATTGGTTACAATTGTTTAATGATGTACACCCGTAATGCATTTGTATGTGCGGTGTTCCTACACCACGAATAAATGGTCACTGCAACTATGAGTTTTTTTAGGCCAAATGGTTATTGTAACTGGTATGAGTATGGAAATTCCATCCACTGTTTGTGTTATGGTTATTTGATTGTGCCATCAAGGATGAGCCCGAGTTTTACACATCATGTTTTTAATTGCAGTTGGATTAATTTGAGCAATACTGTATTAAATTATTAAATTGATAGCTCGACACGATTGGTTGAGTAAATGATATCATGACTGTGTGCTTAAAATTGTCATGTATGGTTATTTAAAATACTATTTGTTAATCAATCATGCATGCAAGAATGAGTTTTTGTAGCCGAGGTATCCATGGCCAAGGAAACAAAGGAAGAGGTAATTGGAACAGAGGCCCAAGAAGGCCAAGGTTATCCATACATTTTGATGCTAATTCACAAGAGCTTGGCCAGATTTTTCAATTGGATTGGGAAATGAGTGGTCCAACCCAGGCTTGAAAGGTCTCCTATCCAAGTTCCGCAAGCCCCTGGTATCCTTTTTCCCCCTCATGTCTCATTGCAATCCGAGGTTCCTAAAAATGATGGATGGCAAGAGATTGTCCACCCGACAGTCTCCCAACATATTGGCTGGCCTAATTATCTCTACCTTCTCCTCCACCTATTAATCCCATTGTTCAAGCTTCCCCCCACTCACTAGTGCAGTCCTCTCATGCTAGAAAAACGTTGAATATCGAGGCCCACCATGCCCTTGACAAAGGAAAATCCACTGTTGCCCCTTCCTCACCCTGCAATGGCTCTGACAAATTCCTGTCTTCTCGGATGCATTTGAGGGACGATTGTTCCCATGTGATCAACAATATTAGTCCTAAAGGCTCAGCGCAGCCAAAGGAAAACTTAGGAAAATTGAAGGGTGACAACACCAATCAAGGAAAAATTGCATCTCAGAGTGGGAAATATGGCTTTTGAGTTTTTATTTTATCTATTGTTGATGACAGTTGACTTCAGGAATTTTTGGACAACATGTTTATTTTGGATATATGAGTAATACGTTTTTTGAAAATAATTGCAAATATCATGAGCTAAATTGTCAAATGTGAGTATAATTATGGGAGCCACAAGGAGGTGTGTTTTTCTTAACTAAATAGTTATGTTATGATTGTTATGAGCTAAAGAGAGTCACAAGGGGTCCCACCTACTAGTTATTATTTATTTATAACCCTTATTATGATTATTACTTTCCCCCCTAGCTAAAGTTGGATGAGTCTTTTAATTAACTTAACTAATCAATCGGTTCAACTACTTCAACCAATTCTAATTTGTTTAAAAACAAAAGGAAAGGGAGGAACAAGAGGAGGATAGAAGCATAAGCATACTAAGGTTTTCTCTTTGAGTTTATGTTGATATAGTTCAATTTTCATTCATTCATTTATTCATCACGAGCCTAATTATCTTTAATGATAGCATGGTCTTATTGTAGAAAACAATATTCAGGGCTGAATCACATAATTCAGACACTTGTTTTTTAGAGGTGTTGATCTATCTTTGATAGTCTTGTAGACTTGTCTATTAGTGAATTGGTTTTCATGACTGACAAAGGCTAGTGTGCATAGTTGAGTGGGAATCAATCTGTGGCAAGTTGATCCAACTTTTAGAGTTCAGTTTTGGTTTTCTTTCAGAGGTCCTTTTGTATCTTCCAACAGGGATGTCTAAGTTTGACTTTGGTCCAATATGTATGAGATTTTGTAAAGAAAATGACTCTTTGGTGTATTGGAATGAAATAAAGGATTGATTTATGTCTCATATGTATTGCTTTCATCTCGGTATCTTTACTTATGTCTTTACATTTATTTCAGCAACTGTTATATTCAAAAAATTACATAAAAAGTAAATTTCCAACAAGCTTTTTGTTTATAAAAGACTAGCCTAAGCACTGGTAATTAATACTTGTGAGTTAGGATGTTATTTTTGTTGGCTATAAACATAGGGTGAGATTCCTGTCTATTTTTCTTTAGCCAATAATTATCTGAAAATGCTTGAGTAAGATCACTTCATATCTTTTCCTCAACAACCACCATTCAAGCAAGTGTTTCAATTCTGTAGTTTTACAGTTTTAGCCTATTTCATTATTTAATAGAAGATATTGTTCACTGGATATTTGTATTATTCTTCATATCTCTATGTTTATTGTATTTAGTATGTTAATCAGTTCGTTCCACTCCTAAATCCAGATCACTAGTGTTGTTTGTCAGAAGCAAAGCATCGCAAGTAGGTTCCCAAACATTTGTTGACCACTTCTGTTTGGTCGTCAGACTAGGGGTGATAGGTGGTGCTCATGTTCAGTTGGTTGCCCTACAATTTAAACAATTGTTTCCAAAATGTGCTGGTGAAATTTGGGTCACGATCATACACAATAGAGTTGGGCATGACATGCAACTTGAAAATATGATCAAGGAAAACTTGCGCTACTAGTGTCGGTGTGAAAGGGTGGGGTAATGAAAAAAAATGAGCATACTTGGAGAGGTGATCAACCACCACCATGATGACTGGCTTTTTCTTGGCTTTGGTGAAGCCCACTATAAATTCCATGGAGATGTTCTTCCACATAGACGATGGAATGAGTAGGGGTTGTAGAGCTCCTAGAGACTTGATGGTTCACCTTTATTATGTTGGCACACCTCACATTCAATGATAAAGAGAAGGATGTCCTTCTTCATGCCTTCCCAGAAAAAATAACAACGAGCACAAACATAGGTCTTTTGGAAGCTAGAGTGGCCTACAATAGAAAATGAGTGAAACTCATATAAGAGCCTCAACTTGAGAGCTGAAGATGGCAACAGAACTAGGTGATCCTTATACCTGAGAATATTTTCTTGTCAAGTGTAGCCGAGGGGAGGATTAGGGTCCTCCTGAAATCGATGAATTAGCCTGAACATAGTAGGGTGTGATAGCCACTCTTGTTGTACTTCCTCAATCCAATACAGAACAGGTAAGGATAAGGAAAAGAGGGATATTTCCTCCTCATCTTGTTGTGACAAGGAATTCACCACTATATTGTCTTTTCCCTTTTTATATATGATTTCATAATCATAAACCAACAATTTGGTCAACCACTTGTTTTGTTCTAGGGAAGATAATTGATGCTCTAAAAAATACTTCAGTCTATGGTGATCTATTTTGATATGAAAACAACGTCCCAAAAGATATGGCCTCCATGTGTGCACTGCATAGAGAATGACCATCATTTCTTTTTTATATGTAGATCTACCCAAATTACGACCACTCAACACCTGGCTAGTAAAGGCTAGATGTCGACCATATTGTGTGAGCATTCTGCCAATACCAGTGTCGAAAGCATCAGATTCTACCACAAAAGTTTTGTTGAAGTTAGGAGCTGCTAATATTGGAGTAGTGCACATGACCTGCTTTAAATATGCGAAGGCTTGTTCGGCGACATGTGTCCAATGAAATGCATTATTCTTAAGAAGTTCAGTCAATGGCTTAGCAATTTTTCCATAATGGTGTACAAACTTCCTGTAATATCCTATGAGACCGAGGAAACCCAAGAGGCTCTTTAAGGTCATGGGTCGCGACCAATCCTTCATAGATTGTATCTTTTTTGGGTCCACTCTTACCCCATCTCGACCCACAATGTGTCCCAAGTATTCTACTTTGCTGGCCCCAAAGGAACATTTGGTCTTTTTGACAAAGAATTGGTTTTCTTGTAGCAAGAGAAGGACTTTGTCAAGATGGAGAAGGTGGGCATCCCAAGTGCAACTGTAAATGAGGATGTCATCAAAGAAAACCGGGACAAAATTCCGAAGTTAAGGCTTCAATATTTTTTCAAGAGACTTTGGAAGGTGGATGGGGCATTGCAAAGGCAAAAAGGCATGACCAAAAATTCATAATGTCCTTCATGAGTTCTGAAAGAAGTTTTCTAAATATCTTCCTCCTTTATCTGTATCTGGTGATTGCCTGAGTGAAGGTCTAATTTTGTGAAGAAACATGCAGCTTGGAGTAATAGATCATCACTAACATGAATGGAAAACTTATCCTTGATGGTCAGTTTATTCAAGGTACAAAAATATGGACACATGCGTCAAGCACCTTCTTTCTTTAACACCATCACCACTCTGGAGGAATATGGGTTGGTACTTGGGCAAATTACCCTCGCCTACAGTAATTCATGTACTATATTTTCTATTTCATTTTTTTCAGCAAATGGATACCTGTAGGGGCGTACATTGGGGGGTTGACTACTCAGAAGGAGAGGGATTATATGATCATCCTCACCTTTGGAGGGAGGTAAGTTTGTTGGAACCTCAAAGATCCTGGGGTACTTGCCCAATATTAGTCTCAAGCTAGGAGGGACTTCAGGAGAGGCTTGATCAATGACCTGGATGGAATTAAATTAAGCAATCACACCATGGTGGCCTTTCTTCAACAATTTTTTCCATCCTGTGAGAACTGATGATTTCAGGGGATCCATCTTGGAGGAATCGGAGGGTATAGGTGTGAGCCTCTTGGGTGAAGATCATATATAAATCTTGGATTCCATTGTAATCGGTCCCAGGGTGTGAAGCCATTCCACACCCAATAAAATATCACAACTATCCATGGCAATAAAGAACATGTGATTTTTCAGATGATAATCACCCATTTGGAATTTGACATTCTCACAACGACCCCCACACTTCATCGTACCACCATTAGCTACGAGGATTTGAAAATTAGAAATTGGGATGACAAAGAAATGTATCTCCTCAACGAGCCTGCGATGAATAAAATTATGGGTACTACCAATATCAATTAACACCACGACCGACCTATGTTTGATGTAGCCCTTGATCTTCAATGTCTGTCGGGCCGAAATACCCGAGAGGGAAAGGAGAGCTATGACAGGTTTTGGTGGTTCCACAGGGGTTGCAACTGAATCTTCGAGGTGAAAATTTGGTTGGGCATCCTCTTAGTCAGGAGCCTCATCTGATGGGATGTATTTAGAGGAAGTGGAAGTTGATGCATCAATCTGGAAGAAATTTTTTTCACAACATTTATGGCCCAATGAATACTTGTCATCACAATAATAAAAAAGTCATTGCTTACGACGTTTCGCCATTTTTGTTGGAGATACCTTTTGGACTTTAAACGTTTGTGTCGGAGTTGAGGTAGCCCATGAGTGAGGATGATTGGGAATTGCAATGTGTAGGGGTTGGGCATGAAGAATGGTCTTTGCTTCCTTGGCTAATTGGCATACCTGCAACCAAGTGATTAGATGATGCATGCAAACATGAGCCTTAATGGCGTCCTTTAATCCTTTGATAAAAAATTCAAGATATAATTCATCTGATAAGCCCTTAGTGCAAATGGCCAATTGTTCAAATGTTTTGATGAAGTCGATCACAGATCCTTTTTTTCTTAGCTTGGTGAGTCAGCCCAAAAAATGGGATTCCCTATCAAAACGGGCACAAACTGCTTTGGTGAACATGGTCCAAGTGGGTAAGTCTAGATAAAATTTCTTATGTCATTGCCACCATTTCCATCTTTCTTGATCAAAGTACAGAATCCCCACATGGATTTTGGTCTCATCATCCCTAATATCATGGAGGGAGAAGTAGTGTTCCATTTGCAAAACCCATCCTATTGGGTTAGATCCATCAAATTTATGCATCTCAACTTTGGGCACCTTAGTCCAGGAATGTGGAGGACCCTAATGAGAGTGGGAAGAATGAGGATGTTTGGAATGGGAGGAGTGAAAATCCTCAGAGTGGGACTCTAGGTGCTTCCCCTTCATGAGTTATGTAAATGTGTTGAACTTGTCCTTGAGGGACTCTTGGAATTCTTGGCGGAGGGTGGTCACGAACGAGTTTAGTGAGTTGACCTGATTGTCCAAGTATTTCATGGTCTGAGCACGTGTCTGAGCAGGGGACATCGGGAAAAATTAGAGAGAGCGTACAACTAAGGATAAAGAGGCCGGTGGGATAGGGGGCCAATAGGGGGGCATGAAATGGGTCGAATCACAAAAAATAGGGTTAAAAATGATAGGTACCACTGCGATCAGAATGAAGAGAGGAATCCAATGGGA
>ML787989.1:23183-65027 GCA_009831015.1 Picea engelmannii
GTGGTTACTGCTCAAAGACAACAACAATCAACTGCAACCCAAAGAAAACATCATTTTAGTTTAACCAAGATACTGCTACTGCCAACTGCTTCAACACATAATTTTTCTTGACTGTAATCAATTTTAGAACAAGGAGTTAAAAATGAATGTGGGAAGGCGATAGGGTTGTAATTAGCAAAAAGAGAAATAATGGTGGGGGAATGAGAGCAATTATTGTTTATAAAATTAATCAAGTAATCCATATAATCATTTTTTCAAAAGGAGATACACCAACCAAATGATCATTGTGACCCAATAAAAATTACTGTGTATTAACTAGTTCATTGTTCATAGTCAAATATCTAACACAACACCATCAACAAGCCAATATGCATTCCACAACAATTTGTAAGGGAGTTTTGTTCCTTTTATTTATAACAATTCTCAAATGTATAATAGTAACCATTTCCGCTCTGTTAATCATCAAAATCAACCACTGCCCACACATTACTTCAATCATCAAATACACTCAAAAGTCATGTTTCAAAATTGCAATGAAGTTATATTGTTACTGCAATTGGGCCTGTCATTTAAAATGCATGATATTCGTTAAACATACATAGTGGACATCCAACCCAAAAAATCCAGATTTAAATTGCAAAAACCCTGACTCGTCATTTAAACAGACAAACAATAACCACCATTCCAACACATGCTATGCACAAAATAATTCTAACACGCAAGTTTAATTCTGTGACTATACAAGCCCAATTCAATGTGACTCTAAATAATCAAAATGTTGGGCTATCCATCCAACACAACGAGGTAGCAACAACATGCCTGAATTCATAATATAAATAATTGAATTGCAACAAAGTTGTGCTTAAAACTCTGTGACTATGTCTGAGTGCGCAACCCAAAATTATCCATATCATAAGCAGTGGGCAGCCATACCTCAAACACCATGATGCAACATTCCCATTTGACAATTCTAAACACACAGTCATAGTATAATTTACTCAACCAATCGTGTCGAGCAATCAATTTAATACAATATTGATCAAATTAATCAAATTGTAATTAAAAACATGTTGTGTAAAACTCCAGCTCATCCTTGATGGCACAATCAAATAACCATAACGCAAACAGTGGATGGAATTGCCATAGTCATACTGGTTTCCATAACCATTTGGCCCAAAAAAACTCATAGTTACAGTGACCATTTATTCGTGGTGTAGGAACACCGCACATACAAATGCATTACGCGCGTACATCATTAAACAATTGTAACCAATGCCGAGTTTAACATCCTAATAATCTTCAATGCAAAATAAAGTGATTGTGTATCAACCCCAATCTTCAATAAACCAATTCAATGTTGAGCCTATATTTGGACTGTTGTAACAATCAAAAACCGACCTAACATGTTGTGGCAACCACACATACCCATGCATCGACATGAAGCGAGGTTGTGACTTTTTCAATTAAAACAATACTGGGTTATCAAACACAAGGAGAGTGATTGTGTATTTTGAGCTTTCCAATTAACAATGCAGGGTTTATCCATTGTAATAACACAGGCAGTGACTAGATACCAAAACCAACACGATTTTCACATGATCAACTAGGCGAGCATGTACTCAAACTTGTCGACAATACCCAACCATCCAACAATAACCAATATTAAACCCGACAAGCCATGCCGGTCTTCTCTATCAACCCTTAGACTTGTAGATTTAAGGGTTTTCTTTGTGGCCAACACAGGGAGACTAGGGCCGACTCTTCTCTATGGTGAAAACCTTTGAGACCAACGGTGTATACATAGAGAACACCACAACTTATTCTATGAATAGGGTGACAGAAACTTGTGATAGGAGAGGCTATAATAGAGGAGTGAGGCTCTAATTCGGCCTGGTCATGATACTTAACACACACGGGGTATAACCCTCATGGCTCTTCAGTCAAACAACCACAACGTCGAGTTGAAGACAGGGTCGAGAAAGAACAAAATAACCCATTGTGTGACCTTTAGTGCTGAAAAAAAACAATTCCCAAGTGGACAATGCATGGTGAAACACCCGCTTCCAACCATTAAACCCCATAAAAGCCAAAGACCGGATAAAACGGTACGAATGCGTGAAGACAACCAGCCACTTAAGACCAAGTAAAAACCATCCAACTAAACCAGCAAGGGTAACAGAGAGCCCTTATGGCCGCTAGCAACCAGGATGACCAATAACACTATGACTTCAACATTATTGCAAAGAAAACCATCAACACTTCATTCCAAAATCACAATTTTAAATTGTTGCAATACTTAAAGAAATCACAAACCAATACACCTAAGCCAATATCCATTTCATAACCAGAGAAGACTCATGAATGGCCAAAAAAAATACATACCTATAATCAAACACCTTAAAACATGAGTTGGCCGAGCGATTCCTCTCTACTAAGAAGTCGGAACATAACCACAACAACAAGGTTGAACAATAGCCCGACTAGGGTGGCGGCCAATAGAAGAAGGGTGACGTGCAGTAAATGCATGTCGCCTCCACCCACAT
Organism: Picea engelmannii; assembly: GCA_009831015.1. Lineage (NCBI taxonomy): Eukaryota > Viridiplantae > Streptophyta > Pinopsida > Pinales > Pinaceae > Picea > Picea engelmannii. Next base: position 25,727 of record ML787989.1, read on the forward strand.
TTCATTAACTCCTTAGTACATTCCAACAAGCTTTTCATTAACACCATTAATTTAAACCATGCATTGGAGTTTGCATCTATTACTTGTCAAATGCGCCACCTACATCATACCTTATATTTCCAACTTGACCATACAACATATCAACCATATAATCCAATAAACCATGTATTGAATCATCACCAATAGCACGATCCACATCAACTTATGCCATAACATAATCACCATATCGCATATCAACTATATAACTCAAAAAAATCGCATAGCTATTAACTTAATAGCTAGGATAACAACAACTCATTAAAAATCGATGCATGTAGTATAGTATATAGAATGGTTTAGTTTCTTCCTTTTGATTTTATATTGCCTTTTTCTTTTTTCCAATTTCTTTTGTATGTCATTGCTAACATGTTTATTGTGCAAGTCTCTTAGTAATAGATCCAATAACAGATAGAAATGATAACAAGGATAACATAGGTCGTTGTGAAATAAAACTTGAACCTATAGCAATAGAAAAAACACAGAGCATGCCTTATCCATCGCCAATAAAACAATATTATATCACCATGTAAGCAGTGTCTAATAGTAGCATGACATCACACAAGCACCATACCTGATCTCCAATATACAAGGGGGTCCCACCTAATAGTATTATTTATCTTTAATAATAATAGGCTTTAGCAACACTTTGCGGGCAAAACTCCGTTGTGATTTTAATCATCAACAGTGGTAGCTATCGCTGAGAAGAGATGTGGCTTCTATGCACATCCGTCTGAGTAGAATCCATTACAATGAGGCTCCAAAGGGATTTTTGATATTACTCATGAATTCCAAAACCCTAGACATCCAAAAACCTAACCCTAGAAGGTGAAACGTCAAAAGTCACGTGGGCCCTATGGGTAAGTTGGTGTAATTTAGTACCTCAACTTTCTAGGGTCATAATTTTTTCATACGACCTCCATTTTAGGCGCGTGATATCCCGTTAGAAAGGTCTTTCAGAGAACTACACATTCCTCCATCAAACTCTGACTCCGTCTATAGTTTGACTGTGGCATGCCAAAAAAACAACGTTTAGGGCCCCAAAACAGCCTGGAAGTACAACAAGATGTGCTGACATGAAAACATACAAAATAAGCCATATGGATTAGGCGAGAGGCCACCCATATCCACCTGGAGGATATGTGGGGCTTCAGGCAACACTAGTAGTGTAGAACCCACAATTACAAAGCAGTACAGAAGAACATCCTAAACAAAAAATGGACACTTGGAGCTAGTTGAAATACGTGGGTGGCCACCAATATCCACCTGGATCAATCCTCCCCCCTTAGGAAGAAATGGTATCCATTGCATTGAGTTTCCCCATCAGGTGAGGAAACTTTTGCTGGATTTTGCCTCAGGTGAGCCACTTTCCTTGGTGTAGGATTTTCCCTACCTTGACAAACCAATAAAGCTGGATTTTCTATTAGCGAGTGCCCTTGACTTGTGTGTCCACTATCTAGTTAGTGGATGCTTGTTCCATGTAGTCAGGGTTGAGATTTGTTGGTGTCATTTGTTTGACGATCTCGGAGGTGTCCAATAACGATAAAAAATATGGCCGAAGGAGGTCCACATTGAATACTGGATGCAGAGCAAGGAAGGGTGGAGTGTTGAGCTCAAACACAATGCTACCCACAACCTCGGTGATAGTGTAAGGCCGATAACGAAGTGGGGGAAGCTTCCAACGGGGCCCGGTGAGATGCTCCTTCTATAAATCTAACAAGAGTTTATAGCCAACCTGAAATTGGTGTGGTACCCTGTGTTGATCATGGAACTGCTTGTACTTAACATTGATTTCTACACAATTTCTTGGACATGTTGGTAGATGTGTTGAATCTGCTCAATGAAACTGGTGGCTTTTTCGATCGTAGACTGATCAGGTGAAGAGTTTGTCTATGTTGTGGCAAGAGGAAGTGCAACATCACTGAGTCCCAAGGGTTGGAATCCCAAACCCATCTGAAATGGGCTATGGTCGGTGGAACTATGGAGAGCCCTATTGTAACTATGTTGGACATATGGGAGACTCTTGTCCCTTGTACGTGGATGCTTAGAATTGTACATGTGCAGGATGTGCACAATCATTCGATTGACAACCTCTGTTTGGACATCGGCTTGGTGTCCAATAGAGACTATAGACTCGACCAAAAGGTGTTGAGGAAGTTGTTGTCTCAGTCGGAGATGATGGTCTATGGTATCCCAAAGTTGAACCACACTCATTCGAAGAAGAGCTTGGAAATATATGTCATTGTGACATTCTTCTTACAAGTTGTGAGGATGGCCATCTTCAAAAACCGATCAATGACCACAAACACGCAGTCATTTCCTTACTTGGTGGATGGCAAGCTAGACATGTAATCCATTGAGATGGATTCCCAAGGCTTCTCAGGAATAGGAAGACGGGTTTATAAGCCTTGCATCTTGATGGTTGGCTTGGCAATGGCATAGGAAGTGCAAGATCTGATATACTTGCTAACGTCCTGTCGAAGTTTTGGCCAATAAAAATGTTTCTGAAGAAGGACCACAGTTTTCTTAACACCAAAATGTCCTGCCACCCAACTATAGTGGGCTTCCCAAATCAGCTTTACACAATCGCTTGTAGGAACACAAAGATGGAATAGGTGGCATAAGATTCTGTCATGAATGTGCAAATTAGTGACAGTTGTGCATGTACCCAAGATATGATATGTGGTGGTGAAGTCTGAATCTTGTTGATAAAGTTGGGGCCACTCAGATTCTTCATGCCCACAATATTGGAGAGCAGTGGTGAGTGCAGCCATAGGAGGCCAACTAAGGCAGTCAACGACATGATTGGAGATACTTGTCTTATACTTGATGTTGAGATGGAACTGTTGCATATAGGTGGACCACTTCTGATGGAGATCGTTTTTCAATTCCCCCTGTGTTTGTATGAACTGCAAAGGCTTGTGATCAATGTGTATGATCGTGTCTTTCTCTAGAATGTAATGTTTCCATTGATGACAAGCTTGTACAAGGGAATACATTTCCTTGTCATAGGTGGGGTATTTCCAAACAGTATCGGAGAGTGTCCCACTATGGTATGCCACTAGATGACCATGTTGACTGAGAAATGCACCCACAAGATAGTTAGATGCATTACTCTCAATCTCAAATGGTTGTTGTAGATCGGGCAAGGAGAGTGTTGGAGCTGAGTAAAAGTGATGCTTCAGATCATCGATTGCTCATTGTTACTCCTTCCCCCACATGAACTTGTCCCTACCACCACCCTTGGTCACTTGGCTAAGGGCCCATGCAATATGGGAGAATCCCAACAAAAACCATCAGTAGAAGTTGGCTAGTCCCAAAAAAATCTGAAGCTCAATCAGTGTGATCGGGGCTGGCCAGTCACGGATGACTTGGATGTTAGATGGATCAACATGTACCGCATTCTCATCAACAATGTAACCCAAGTATTGGACCCTATTCATGCCAAAAGAGCATTTTTCCAAGTTGGCATAAAGCTTTTACTGCCACAGAGTGCTCAAAACGTGTTGAATATGTTGCATGTGCTCCTCCCACGTTTTGTTGAAGATGAGGATGTCATCCAAATATACTACCACAAAGGAGTTGGTGAAGGGTCTCAATACATCATCCATCAACCTCATGAAAGCAGTTGGTGCATTTGTTAAGCCAAAGGGCATGACTAGCCATTCGTAGAGACCTTATTTAGACTTGAAGGATGTCTTCCAGACATCAGTTGGTTTGATGGGAACCTGGTGGTAGCCAGAATTTAGGTCAATCTTACTGAAGAACTTTTCCCCCTTGAGTTGGTCAAGAAGGTCATCAATCTTGGGAATGGGGTAGCGGTTCCTAACTGTGATTTTGTTTAAGGCTTTGTAATCAATGCAGCATCGCCAAGTCTCATCCTTCTTCTGCACCAGTACAATCGGGCTACCGCAAGGGGAGGAGTTGGGTATGATGTGCCCCTTTTGAAGAAGCTCTTGGATCTGATGCCTGATTTCGTCATTCTCCATCCACGAGCGTCCATAAATTGGTCCATTAGCTAGAGGTGTGTTGAGGGTCATATCAATTGGATGCTTGACTTGGCAGTGTGTCGGTACCGTTGTAGGTGAGGCGAAGATGTCTCTGTATTCTTCCACAATCTCGTCCATTTGCTTTTTTTGTAAAGAGGGGTGTTGTGTAGAGGCCACGAATTTGGTGACGACCTTATGCTTACTTTGAGCATGGATCACAAAGAAGACGAACTTCCAAGTCTGTGAAATGACCTTACTACATTGCTCAGAAGAGATTAAAGAAATAGCAGTAGGCGGCGCTACCTCTGGGATCCTGTACAATTGTCTACCCAAAGTAATAATAACACTGCGGGGTATAGAATCATACAAAGAATGACACTTTCGAAAATATGGTTTTCCTAAAATAACATCACAAACTTCAAGGGGATCAATATCAAACAATACCTCATCTTTGAAAGGCTTGATGTCGTAGGAAGATGAAACGGTTGGCTGACACGAAGATCTCTTCCTTCGCGAAGCCAAGCGATGGTGTAGGGTTGCGGGTGCGATGTCGTTGGTAAGTCCAGCCTCTTGATTACCTCTTATGAAACCAAGTTCTTCTTACTACCGTTGTCGACAATGAAATGAATCAGAACCCCCTTGACCCACATCTACGAGTGAAAGAGGCGTTCCCCTTCCTCTGGTTCTTTTGGTTCATTTGGCCGAACTTTGGCGGTAGCAACAGTGGCACTGGGTTAAACATCGATAATTTTCTTCCCTCCTTTGGGATTTGACTCGGAATTAGAATCGACCTCTGACTCGGAAGCCTTTAGCTCGACCACAAGGTACTGCTTGGAGCGACATTCTTCGGTGTTGTGCCAAGGAATTTTGTGGTACTCACACCATTTTCCCGTGTCCTTCTTCGCCTTCTCATTGCCCTTCTTGTGTTGCAGCATGGGTTGGTTTTCCTGAGGGTGGCCATCTCGACTTGGTCCCTTTTTGTGTGGGTTGGGGATGCCTTTTCCTTGCTTCGACTGTGAGGGGTTTGCAGATCCAAACTCTTGTTGTGTCTACTTAAAATTATGCTCGATCCTGACAACGTATCTATAAGTTGTTAACAATGAGGCGATGTCCAAGAACTCCATTTCTATTTTAATGTATCTATGCAAACAATCGTGGTATTTAAGCACCAAATGATGATGATAATCTTTGATACCTAATTTGGTGCATCAGGTATGCAAAATATTGGTGAAATCTGGTACTATCTGGTCCCTTTCTTGACATAGGGTGGTCCATCTAGTGTACTGGTCCTCGTAGCTTCCAACAAGGTAGTATTGTTCATTAATGGCGTCCTGGAAGGAATCCCATGTAGGGGCCACCACAAAGATTGTAGATTCCTCCACAACCCTTTGCTCAGAGTAAGTATCCCACTAGTATTTAACACGGGGAATGACCTTGAGGAGTGAAAAAGTGATCTTTTCCCTATTAGAAAAATTGTGGACTGAAAAATATCCTTCGAGCAGATTCAACCATTTATTTACAACATCCGCATCTATTAGTCCTTCAAATAATGGAATATAAAAATTTACCTGTACCTTGAAGGGGGTTGCATGGCCGCGTGATGAAGATGCTTCTCCTATGGGCAGTCGTCGAAGGCTCTGCATGAAGTTGTCCATCATTTTGTTCCTTTGTCATGTGAGGGATTCCCCGAGCAACATTTTAATAGGATCTCCTGCTCCATCATCTTTCTTTTTGTCCCCCATGGGTTGTTTTCAGGCTTGGCACGACCGATCTTGTAATGGATCGATTGGTTCGAGTCCCAACTTCTTGTACCCAGATCTTGTCGGGGACACGCACGAAGAAAAATAAATGAAGAGCAGACCGCTCTGATACCATGGATCCGGATTTAGGAGCGGAACGAACTTAATAAAATAAACACAGAGATATGAAGAATAACACAAATATCTAGTGAACAATAACTTCTATTAAATAATGAAATAGGCTGAAACTGTAAAACTGCAGAACTGAAACACTTGCTCAAATAGTGGTAGCTATCTCTGAGAAGAGATGTGGCTGCTACGCGCATCCATCTGAGCATAATCCATTACAATGAGGCTCCAAAGGCCTTTTTGATATTACTCATGAATTCCAAAACCCTAGACATCCAAAAACCTAACCCTAAAAGGTGAAATGCCAAAAGTCATGTGGGCCCTATGGGTAAGTTGGTGTAATTTGGTACCTCAACTTTACAGGGTCGTACCTTTTGCATACGACCTTCGTTTTAGGTGCGTGATAGCCCGTTGGATAGGTATTTCAAAGAACTACACATTTCGTCGTCAAACTCTAACTCTGTCTACAGTTTGACTATGGTGAGCCAAAAAAAACAATGTTTAGGGCCCCAAAACGGCCCTGGAAGTACAACAAGATGTGCTGACATGAAAACATACAAAATAAGCCAGTTGGATTAGGCGAGATGCCACCCATATCCACCTGGAGGATGTGTGGGGCTTCAGAAAACCCCAGAAGTGTAGAACCCACAATTACAAAGAAGTACAGAAGAATGCGTTGAACAAAAAACGGACACGAGGAGCCAGTTGGAATAGGTGGGTGGCCACCAATATCCACCTAGATCAACCAATGGGTACAATGGATTCCCTTGGAAGAATGGTGGTACAATACTTCATATCATATGACCACCAAAATGACCCCATATGAAGTGGTGTACTTCCAACGACCACCTACAGTCACTACATATCTTCCAGGCACATCAAAGGTCCAATATGTTGATAAAATGTTGAAAGGTAGCACAACCACCCTAGCGTCTCTAAAGGATAACCTCCACATGGCTAAAAATCGCATGAAGCAATAGGCAGACCAACATCATTCAAAACGAGTTTTTCAAGAAGGTGATCATGTGTTTCTCATACTCCAACCTTACAAAAAAACATCTCTCAAATCCCACAGACATTACAAGTTGGAACCCAATGTTTATGGCCCCTATCATATCATCAAGCATATTGGTTCAATGGTCTACAAATTATCCCTTCCAACTACTTCCAAAATCCACTCGATGTTCCATGTTTCATGACTAGTTAAAGTGGTGGGAAAAAATTGTAGGGTCCAAACCATCCGTCCTGAATTAGATGAAGAAGGATCCCTTTGGCTTCAACTAGACATCTTCTTGAATGCACGTGAATGTCGGTTGTGTGGAAACAATATCAAGGAATTTTTGATCAAGTGGAAGGACACATCACCGGAGGATGCGACTTGAGAACTGACAACCATACTCCAACAGTTTCCACATCTTTAGCCTTGAGGACAAGGTCGCTTTTGAAGGAGGAGGGCAAGTTAGGATCTGATCCTAACTCCCATTCATGGGTTATTAGTTAGTATGATATATTTTCGATGTAATAAAGGTTGAGATTAGTTAATAAGGCCTATTAAGTAAACAAGAATAAGTCAAAGTAATAATACCTAATAGAAGCTTCTGCTTCTAGAAAGATCTTCCTCTAGAAGTTTCCTTAGAAGACAGAATTAGTATAAATAAGAGTAGGAGGTATTGGATAGCTTGTATTGAGAATTATTATAATAGAGCATTGATATGCCAGAGGTTTCCCCCTCAAAGAGGTAAGTGAACATTGTTTCCTATCAATAAAGGTATTATTTTGGTGTTGTAGTTTCATCTATTGTGTTGTTTCGTTGTTATTCTCTGCAATATTTTTGTTTTGGCTAGTATAATAGATATGGTACCTTACAAAATGGGTTGAGTTGTCATCTTCAGAAGACTAGTCTTCATTCATATATGATTCATATGTTTGGAATCCTGATGATGATATGGTTATATATTTGTTTCGTCCATTTGAGGATGACCTGTCGCAACATTTTCAAGGTGATTTTTAGTCATCCCTTGGGAGTTGTGATGAGGATATTTTTGGGGATGCAAACTTGTTCTATGAGTACTTTCAACCAACTTTATCCTCAATTTTAAATGAACACAAGGATGTGGCCATCCCAGAGGAATCAAAGGCTCACTCTACAAAGAGAAAGTATTTTCATCTTGGGGATTTTTACGAGGATTCAAAGATGAAGAGGCAATGTTTTTCTAGACATGAGCATGTCCCTTACCTCATTTCTTCTTCTTAGGAAAATCATGGGGTATTCTTGGGATCTTTCATGTCTTCTCAATCTTCAGGAAGTAATGAATTTCGCTCCTGGGCTAATTTTCCCTGGCTTTTCCCAAAAAACAATTTGCTATTCTAAAAATGATTCACCCAAATTCTATAGGATAAAATTATTTTACCTTAAAAATCACCAAAAATTTATACAAATTATATAAAATCCTTATAAATTTGAATATTTTTACAAAAATATCGCTAAACATTTTATAGTTGGCATATAAAGGATTAGTAAGATTCACCAAGGTTTCTACATTTTAAAATAAATGTCCATCCTTAAAATCATCCTTGGCAGTGATCATGCTAATGGGGATGAAGACAAGCCATTGTATACATATGGTATCCCTCTTTAGATATGGATTGATCGAGCTTGTGGCTATCCTTTCAGGCGGGATTTACGAGATTATCAAAATTGTGGTTGCTATTTTCAGTAATATTTCCTCCATCCCACCCATCTCCATGAGTTTTATTTCATGATTGATTATATGTCTATTTATTCTCATGATTATTATGTGCTCAACTTATCCTTGTTGTATTGCATGATTACGCACAGGGGGATATACCTTGATGAAATGATGAACAGATGGTTGCACTAATTGTATGACTTCACCTGACATCACCTATCACCTAATCTTCAAATCCCTAAGGCCCCAGGTAAGTAGGTAGATCATCTTGATTTCTTGCATTTGCATGTTGATTTCTCATAGAAGTCTAGTTGCATTTCATCTTTTATTTTCATTTTACTCTACTTGCATATTTGATTTACATGCCTCTCTTTTTCGTCATATATATAAAAATACAAAAAAATTATTTTCTAGATTAGTTGTCATTTTTTGTTTTTTATTAAATGGACAAAGGATGAGTGAATCATCCTACACTTAATGAGTTTGTTGTTTCAGTGTGCGTCGGCACAAGTCTACCAAGAGATGCTACGGTTCTCATGCACTCTACGATGAGCGTTGTTGGACAACTGAGACGGGAGGTGAATCAGTTGTTACCGTGCTTAAACAATTATGCTTATTTGAAACTCTTTACAGAGAACTCAATGACAATCACAATAATGCAAGGAGGTAAGAAATAGAACATTCAAAATCAATCACACACATGAAATATACAAAGACAGATATTTCCTAAGGAAACCCATAAAGGGAAAAAACCTCTTCTTCTTGATATGATAAGTAATCTTTATTTTCTGTACATTATCATTCTTATGAGCACCAACTCATTGTGAGGCTACCACCTCTATTTCGCAAGCTGCACCTTGCTGAGATCACCAAGTCTCTGGTTTCTCTAGCACCCACTAAAAGGAAGCACCAACTCCCTGGTTTCTCTAGCACCCACTAGAAGGAAGCACCAACTCCCTAAGTGTTCCAACACCAACTAGATGGAATCACCAACTTCCAGTCACACAGATAACAAAGAAAAATAGTTCTCCCTTACACCACCCTGACACCCTAGTTTTTCTGGCTGCAACCAGATGGAATCTACAACTCCCTGTGTTCAAGCACCCACTTGAAACTTCAGAGGACAATAGTCCTCCATACCACCCTGAAATATAAATCTTTACTTTCTTGAATTTATCACAGTGATGCAACATTTATCTATGGCTTACCAGTCTCATCACTGTTTTGTTGCACTGCTCTTCTCTGCCTGCATCAGTGTCTCTCTCCTCGCATTTGTTGCGCTTTTTGTTCTTCTCTCGGGATATGCATTTATGTTCCTTGCTTCTTCTGTGCTTTATGATTTGTGTATTCTTTCCATTCTCTGCACCACGCCTCTTATGTGCACTTCAGCTCCTGAACACAACATGCTTCTACCTGCATGAATCACACTCAAAAGCAATAAGCATCTCTCCTCTGTTCTGCGATTTTATATTCTTTGTGCACCAACTGCATCCTATGCGCTATGCCTCTGCATTCTCTTCACTACGTCACTGTTCTTCCCTACAATTTGTTCACTACATCTCTTCCTCATGACTGCATGGCTGACTAGAAGAAATGCCTTCACTTCTCTGTTCTTCATCATTTTCTCACGTCGAGTCCTCTGCCTAATCATCATGGAAACTCTTTGTCACCCCTGGTGATTGGCTCAATGCGTTCATCATTAGTGGGCATTATGTTGAGATTCCTTAGCTTCTCTAGCAGTTGAGACTCTTTGTCTTCTCTGTCAGTTACAACCAGTCAACTATGGCTTCTTTGGCTTCTAAGCCCCTTCCTTCACATGACCATCGGTGGTGACCAAGTGCTTATTCAAAAGGCACTTCTCAATTTTTGTCTAGTGAGTGTTGACTGGCTTCTTTGGCTTCTAAGCCCCTTCCTTCGCATGACCATCGACAGTGACCAAGCGCTTATTCAAAAGGCGCTTCTTAATTTCTATCTAGTGAGCGTTGGTTCCTTTCATGATATGAACTTGGGATATGAACTTCACGTGACCACGCGATTGCGGGAGCGTCCATAGGTAGTTTGAGGGAAACCCTCTTTTCGCCCCGCATTTCACTATGAGCCTCGACGCATCCTTTCTAAAAAATAGTGGTTTCAATTACGGCCCGCTCATGAAAAATTAAGGCCCGAGCATGTTCTGGGCCTGCAATGGAGCATGATCGTTGATCTCTAATCCCTTGGTGATGCTTCTCGATCAACGACTATTATCAGCCTTCCTTCCATGTCTTTCACTCATGATATCATAAATAAATTATGCGCATCTTCAATCCCCGCAATATAATGGGACTGTCGATCTTACAATCTTGATGGTGCTCCTGAACGGACAGTTCAGATCTGTCCTATCAAGACTGCAGACCAGATCTCACCTTCCTAAATCAATGACTGAGATTTACTTCGTGATCCGAGCTACGGGACTTTCAAATATCAAACCTTGTTGTTGCTGAGTGGATATCTTCTGGAATGGAAGATCTACTAACATATGTCCTCTTCAATCGACGGTTCTCCTCCGCTCCGGGACTTTGGCCTTTGACAATCTCAGACCTTTCTCCTTCACATTTTCCCAGAGAAATTCCTCCCCTAGTTCATGATCCGTTGACGTGTATCCTCCTACACGATCAACGATCGAGAATACACCCGAAGTGATCTTCAGATCGGATGACTCGTATCCACTTTGGGTCTTCGGCATTCAGGACTTCGGGTCTTTGGGTGAGTACTGGTGGTAAAAATCCTGAAGAAAAACTCTCGGAGTGACGTAACTCTTGCGTCACTCGATGACGTGTCACGAGCCGAGTAGCTGCCACGTGTCAATCGGATTTGTGATTTCCACGTACCTTAAATGTCAAATCAACTTGACACTTGTCATTGTCTGATTGTGCCACGTTTCCTTGCTAACATGGTCTGCCTTGTGTCCTTGTTGACGTGGTCTGCTGATGTAGATCTCTCTGATCTAAGGGTCATTGATTGATCTCCAGATCCGACGGTCCTTATTTATTTGGGATTTTTGGGCTTCGGGTTTTTCAAATCTCAAACTTTCAAGAGCGTAACCTCCTCGCATCTCTATATCCGAAGTGGATGATGTTCGTTCGATCAGGATCTTGGATCAATGGATCGATCTTTCTGCGATGCAATTTGTATAGCTTATCGTGTCCTTCCACTTGAAATTGATCCGACGACTGATGGAACTTCGCATTCCGGGGATTTCAAATCTCAAACTTTTAGGAGTGTAACCTCCTCGTATCTTTATATCCGAAGTGAATGTTGTTCATTCGCTCAGGATCTTAGATCGACAACTCGATCTTTCTGCGATGCAGCTTTGCTAGCTTATCCTGTCCTTCCACTCAAAATTGATCCGATGACTGACGGAACTTCACATTTCAGAGATTTCAAATATCAAACTTTCTAAGTGTAAAATGCTTGCATATTTAGACCCGAACTAAATGTTGTTCGTAGATCATGTTCTCATATCGACAAATCGATCTTTCTACATGCTCCTTCTATCTGGATATTGATCGGACGACCACTATCACTCCTCCTGAACTTACACTTCCTCCTAACTTGGAAGAATGTCTAAGTGTCAAAGGCCTCGACCTTTGATCCTTCTATGAGTCCTGATGACTTGGACCTCGTCTGCGGTTCTGGAAACTGCTATCTCTTCCAAGCTTTCTCATCTCTGCATATTGTTCGCTTCTCCTCCTGATCTTACGCTTCATTTCCTGACCTTATGCTTTCCCTGTTTTCCATCATTGTTGCTTTCCTCATTGTTGCTTTTCTTGCCTATAAACATACCATCATCGATGGTGTTCTTGCCATCAATGAAAATCACACTCTTCCTATAAACATGCCAAAAATATCCCCCTTTGGCATTGATGGCAACCCTCAAAGGCTGCGTTAGTCTGTTTAGACCTCCAACTGTAGCATCCATACCACTCCTTTTCTCCCCCTTTGACATCAATGTCAAAGAAAACATGCTCCCCCTGAGTTGTTGCAGTATTTTTTGGAGGTATCAGATATTCAACTAATACATACTCCCCCTGACATGATGGATTCTCTTATTTGAGTCCTACAAAGTATTTGTATCTAACTCCTTCTGATTCTTAGACCTGCTCATCTTCAGCTTCTTTTGTGTCCTTTGTAGCAGACTCAATATTGCTCACCTCTCTTATTGGGACTCCTTCATCAACCTTTTATTGTCATAACTGAATGACTCCTCGTGTCACTCTTATCTGATATTCTATTACAACAACTTCATTTTTCTTCTATGATGCCTACAATCCAAGGATTTATGACCATATTCATCACAAGGAAAAATAATAACCGTTACAAACACTCTCATATCTCCTTTGATTCATCCATGAAGTTGTCTCTCTTCTAAACTTACTTTGAGGTGTCTGAGTAGCTTTTGGGTGTCCTTCTTGATCTGATCTTCTAAATATTGTAGTATTTATTTCATTCTTTAAACATGAAGAACCTGATTTGTCATTTGGTGATCTCTGACTATCCAAGATCTCATCCAGGATCATGGAACTGTTCAAGAACTTGATTTGGGTGTTTGACTTCTCAACCTTCTTTCTAAGATTCACAACTTATGCTTCCAGCTTATGACATGATTCTTCTTCTACTTCTTCTTTTCTTGCATGGGAGGATTCAATATCAACATCATTATCTGTCCTTATGCCTTTAGCCACCATTTGTCCTGAGTTTACAATTTTTACCTTACAATCTTCTTCAAAAGTCACATTTCATGTTTTTCTTTTACTTATAGACAAAATCTTATCATTGTCTCCATTCATGTTCTTGGAACATCCATTGTCTATATTCTAGGAGTCCTTTTGTTTTTGAGTTGAAAGTACTAGACCACATTTTTCACTATCTTTCTTTTTCCATGTGTTGACATTTCGAGCTAAGAGCTTTATCCTTGGATCTACTTTGTAATTCTTCAGATGGCAGTTTGCATCTTTGTGGTCAAAGTTATGACAGTTATAACATTCAATCTCGTTGTTTAATAGGTCAAAGTGATTGTTGCAACATTGTCTACTCATTGACTGTTTATTATTTCTTGACCTCCTCAGTTGCATGTCTCTAAACTTAATTTGACAAATTGCAATCTGTGGTTTTTGTTACTTGGTTGTCTCATTCTCTGTTGTGGTAGATATTTATTCCTTGGGTGTCTTGATTGCTCATTTCTAAATCTTAAGGAACAATTTATAGCTTTGTGGCCAAAGTTATAACAATAGAAACAATATCCATAGAAAAAATCTTTGAACCTGGAAAATGGTTGTCTTCTTTGAGCAGGTCGATTTCTTCCATGTTGATGATTTCCTTGAGCAAAGGGTGTATTATTTCTTTGTTCTACAGATTCAGTTCTGGCACCTTTTTCTTTACTCCTCCTGGGCAATTGATTATCTTTTTGTTTCTACAGGTTTGTTGTTGTCATTGGTTGTAGATTTGACAAACTTGATGGACTCTTTGTTTCTTGGCTGACCACTACTTGATCCCTCTTCATAACCCAAACCAGTTTTCAACTTTGGATTCCTTTTCTGATTCAAAATGATGGCTAATCCTTATGAGGCTTTAATGCTTGGAAGATTTTGGACATACAATGCTTTAAACTTCTCCATCTCTTTTCTGGTTTTTACTACCACTTCTTCCAAGGCTTCACATCTTGTCTTCTTCTCTGATAACTGTTGTTTCAGAATGTCTTCTATTTTCTTTCCTCTTCTAATTCCACTTTTAGCAAAACAAAGTCTTCACTTGGTTCTTTACCATCCTTTTCAAACTACATCAACAACTGTTTTTGTTTTCTCTTCTTAAGTCTGAGTCTGTCAATCTCTTCTAAAGCACTAATCAGCTCTCCTTCCAAGTCAACCAAAACTTCTTCAATATTAACATCACTTCCTGTGATTTCATTATCATAATCCTCTTTGGCCATAAGCACAAATTCATTAAATTTATTTTCACAAGAAGAGTCATTATTTGTGTCTTCTGAAGAGTCGTCATTGTTTACACATAAACTTTTCTTTTTACCAAATCTCTTGGATTTGTACTTCTCTTCTCCTTCAGAGTTCTGGTCCTTCTGCTTGTGTGGACACTTATATGCAAAGTGACCTATCTTTCCACAATTAAAACATTTGAAGGGAAAATTTCCTTGGTACTTGCCTGATCCTTTCTTTAGTCTTCTCACAAATTTTGCTTCAATTTCATCAGGCTCAGAATCCTCACTCTTATCTTCTTTAAAAGAAGCTTCTCTAGTGGTGGATTTATCTTTACCTATCCTCATTTCATATGCAGACGACGTTCCTAGAAGTTGATAAAAATCCAAGGCTTTTAGATCATTAAGTTCTTCTATAGCAGAGACCTTTGGGTTGAACCTATCTGGTAGAGATCTCAAAATTTTATGAACTAAAGAGGCTTCCTCAATTTTTTCACCAAGAGCTTTCATTGCATTTACTAGTTCTTCAACTCTCATAAAGTACTTCCCAATAGTTTCATATTCTTTCATCTGTAGTTGTTCAAATTGTACTTTGTAGGTTTGAAGCTTGGCATCCTTTACCTTCTCATTACCTTCATAATTGCTAATGAGTTTGTCCCACATTCCTTTGGCAGATTCTAAGTGCATAACTTTTACAAATTATGCTTCTACAAGCCCACTCGGAATAGCATTCATAGCCTTAGCGTTGAAGCTTAATTCTAGCTTGTCATCCTTATAAGCTAGTACTACTGACTTTGCATAACCAGTCTCTACCACATCCTAGACATCTGTACCTAAATCCATTATGTAGGTTCTCATCCTAACTTTCCAAGCAGCCAAAATTTGTTCCATTGAACAGAGAGGCCTTATTGGTTAAAGTTCCTCCATGGCTAGTCATGTTTAAGCTCTAGGATCTACCCTTAAATAAAAGGAACCGACTCTGATACCAATTGTTGGACAACTGAGAGGGGGGGATGAATCAGTTGTTACTGTGCTTAAACAATTATGTTTATTTTAAACTCTTTACAGAGAACTCAATGGAAATCACAATAATGCATGGAGGTAAGCAATAGAACATTCAACATCATTCACACACATGAAACATACAAAGATAGATATTTCATGAGGAAACCCATAAATGGAAAAATCCTCTCCTTCTTGATATGATAAGTAATCTTTATTTTCTATACATTATCATTCTTATGAGAACCAACTCATTCTGAGGCTACCACCTCTGTTTTGCAAGATACACCTTGTTGAGAGCACCAACTCTCTGGTTTCTCTAGCACCCACTATAAGCAAGCACCAACTCCATGGTTTCTCTAGCACCCACTAGAAGGAAGCAACAACTCCCTAAGTGTTACAACACCAACTGGATGGAAGAACCAACTTCCAGTCACACTGGCACTGACCTGTATAATAGAGAACAATAGTTCTCCCTTGCACCACCCTGCCACCCTAGTTTTTTTGGCTGCAACCAGATGGAAGATACAACTCCCTGTGTTCAAGAACCCACTTGAAACTTTAGAGGACAACAGTCCTCCCTAGCACCTCCCTACCACCCTGAAATATAAATCTTTACTTTCTTGAATTTATCACAGTAACATAACATTATCTATGACTTACCAGTCTCATCACTATTCTAATACACTGCTCTGCTTTGCTTGCATCAGTGTCTCTCTCCTCATGTCTGATGCGCTTTATGTTCTTCTCTCAGATATGCATTTATGTTCCTTGCTTCTTCTCCGCTTTATTTTTTGTGTCTTCTTCCCATTCTATGCACCACACCCATTCTATGTGCTTTAGCTCCTGCAGACAGCATGCTTCTACCCGCATGAATCACACACAACAGAAGCAAGCATATTTTCTTTGTTCTACTTTTTTATATTCTTTTTGCACCAAATGCATACTATGTGTTATGCCTCTGCATGCTCTTCACTACATCATTGTTCTTCCCTATAGGTTTTTCACTACATCTCTTCCTCATGACTGCATGGATGACTAGCATAAATGCCTTCACTTCTTTGTTCTTCATCATTTTCTCACATCGAGTCCTCTGCCTGATCATCATGGAAACTCTTTTTCATCCCTGGTGGTTAGCTCAATGCGTTCATCATTAGTGGGCATTATGCTAAGATTCCTTAGCTTCTCTAGCATTCGAGACTCTTCGTCTTCTCTTTCAGTTACAACCAGTCAACTATGGATTCTTTGGCTTCTAAGCCCCTTCCTTCATGTGACCACCAGCGGTGACCAAGCGCTTATTCAAAAGGCGCTTCTGGATTTCTATCTAGTGAGTATTGGATCATTTTCATGATATAAACTTGGGCTATGAACTTCATGTGACCACGTGATTGTGGGCGTGTCCATAGGTGGTTTGAGGGAAACCTTCTTTTCACCACACAATTCACTACGAGCCTCCACGTGTCCTTTCCAAAAACCCATGGTTTCAATTGTGGCCCACTCATGACAAATTAAGGCTCGAGCATGTTCTGGCCCCACAATGGAGCATGATCGTTGATCTCTAATCCCTTGGTGATGCTTATCGATCAACAAATGTTATCATCCTTCCTTTCCTATCTTTCACGCACGATCTCAGAAATAAATTTCACGCATCTTCAATCCCCACAATGTGACGGGACCGTCGATCTTACGATCTTGACGGTGCTCCTGAACGAATGGTTCAGATCTATCATATCAAGTATGTGGACCAGATCTCACCTTCCTAAATCAACGACTGAGATTTACTTCGTGATACAGGCTCGGGACTTTCAAATCTCAAATCTTGTTGCTATTGATTGGATATCTTCCCAAATGGAAGATCTATTGACATATGTCCTCTTCAATCGATGGTTCTCCTCCACTCTGGGTCTCCGGCCTTCGTAAATCTCAAACCTTTCTCCTTCGTGGTTTCCCATAGAAGTTATGCCCGGAGTTCACGATCCGTTGACATGTATCCTGCTACATGATCAACGATTGAGAATACACCCGAAGTGATCTTCAGATCAGACGACTCGTATCCACTTCAGGTCTTTGGAAATCGGGACTTCGGGTCTTTGGGCGAGTACTAGTGGTAAAACTCCTAAAGAAAAACTCCCGTAGTGGCGTAACTCTTGCGTCACTCGATGAAGTGTCATGAGCTAAGAAGCTACCACATGTCACTCGGATTTGTGATTTCCACATACTTGAAATGTTGAATCAACTTGACACTTGTCATTGTCTGATTGTGCCATGTGTCGTTGTTGACGTGGTCTGTTGACATAGATCTCCCTGATCTAATGGTCATTGATTGATCTCTAGATCCGACGGTCCTTATTCATTTTGGATTTCTGGGCTTCGAGTTTTTCAAATCTCGAACTTTACAGAGCACAAACTCCTTGCATCTCTATATCCAAAGTGAATGTTGTTCGTTCGATCAGGATCTTGGATTGACGACTTGATCTTTCTGCGATGCAACTTTGGTAGATTATCTTTTCCTTCCACTTGAAATTGATCTGACAGCTAATAGAACTTCGCATTCCGGGGATTTCAAATCTCAAACTTTCAAGAGCGTAACCTCCTCGTATCTTTATATCCAAAGTGAATGTTGTTTGTTCGATCAGGATATTAGATCGACAACTCAATATTTCTGCGATGTAGCTTTCCTATCTTATCTTGTCCTTCCACTTGAAATTGATTCAAAGACTGATGGAACTTCGCATTCCAGAGATTTCAAATATCAAACTTTCCTTATTGTAAACTCCTCTCATATTTAGACCCAAACTAAACGTTGTTCGTCGATCATTTTCTCAGATCAATGGCTCGATCTTTCTGCGTGCTCCTCCTATCTGGATACTGATCCGACGACCACTGTCGCTCCTCCTCCTGATCTTATGCTTCCTCTCAACTTGGAAGAATGTCTAAGTGTCAAGGGCCTCGACCTTTGATCCTTCTGTGAGTCCTAATGACTTGGACCTCGTCTGCGCTTCTAGAAACTGTTATCTCTTCTAAGATTTCTCATCTCTGCATACTGTTCGCTTCTCCTTCTGATCTTACACTTCTTTTCCTGAACTTATGCTTTCCCGTTTACCATCATTGTTGATTTCCTCATTGTTGTTTTTCTTACATGTAAACATACCATCGTCATTGTTGTTCTTTCCATCAATGACAAGCACACTCTGCCTGTAAACATGCCAACAAGCACATGTCCCTGAGTAGGAGCCAGATGTTATCCCAGTTCCTAGGGATAACTAAGGAGATGATGTATCGAGACGTCAAGTTGAAAACATGGAGTACCAAGAGACAAATTAACCAACGATGTCCACTTGCACAGACAAAGACCCACCTCTCCACCACAGTTTCAAGTTCATCATGAGGGTATCCACCACATCAACTTGTTTCTGGAAGACATTGGGTCTTTCTCCATGTGGTACAAGCCAAGTATTATTGTGAGTGTCATTTCAACATTTGAGGCATTTAAGTTTGTTGAATTTTAAACTGCTTTTGATTATGTAGCGTCTTCTTGGAAATTATGGTCTTTTCCTTGTTTCACCTTGGTGGTTGGCATTGCTCCCTAGTAAGTGGGTCACCCTTATGGATAGGTTTTCTACTGGGCTTTCTTCTTGATGAGTCATCATGCCATTCCCAACCATAATTGTCAGTTTCCACACTTCATCCCCTCATCTCCTTACCTTTTTGGATTCTCGGGTGTACTGACCCAAGAATGGATTGTCCCTCATTTCATGGGAAGAAGGGGATGAAGGCCTAGAGGCTTGTAGATGGAAAAATATAAAATACAATAATGAACCATCTAGATGCTTTCCCAGGGATCCCAAGGACAATGAAATGTCTCTCATAAGAAACTGATGGAACCTGTGAAAAATAACTAATACAAGATGCCAACCAAATTGGAGCATGTGTGGGAAATGTTTTTCATGCTTAGGTAGAAGCCCCACACATTGTCTTCAACTTGGGGAAGCATGATGTGACCGGGCTAGAGTCAAGTTGGGCATTGTTTTTCATGCTTAGGTAGAAGCCCCACCTTGGCTTCAAATTGGAAACATCTTAAAAAAGAAAAAGACAGTAAATGGGTTTGGAAAAAGGATACATTGAAAACGAAGGTGCAACACACCCTCTACAAAGGCACCCATAAATGAGATACTACAATCCCTTGTATGTCATGAACCCCATGCCCAAGAGTGTTTCTCCCATCCATGTCACATCGTCCACATGTCTTAGAGAGGGGCCCAATCGGGAAACACTCCTAAACTTGAGGTACAATTCACCCAATAGGTCGCTTTGTCAACCCTCCCATACCCAAACTTGTCAAATTGCATAGGGTCTTTGAGCACTTGTTTATTTTGATGAGGTGGTTTTTTATGTACATGCTTAGATGGCTATTGTATTGACTTGATTTACTTATCATGATGCATTTGATTTGAGATCCTTGGAGGACATATTTATTTCCTTTGCAAGACCTTGCTTGGTGCACAGATTTGGAAGAACAAGCCTAGATTTGGATTTCTTGGGGCTTGAAGCCCACAGGTTCGATACCATGGCCCACACACTGAACAATGATGACAGACTTTGGATTCCATAGGGACACCTTGGAGGACCTCACATGTACCCCTACTAGCCCAACATTTTTCATTTGGAGGGCTTGACATCTTTTGGGGCTAGGGTTAGGGGTGGTGGTGTTTATTGAATTGACACTTGGCACGTTTTGATGGAAGAAGGGATGGATTGAAGGAGGAAACCCTAGCACATGAGAGGGAGGCCCTAGAAGGCCCAACGAATTCCATCCTTCACTCCAACGACTTGCAAAAAAGTCTCAAAATGACACCCTTTAGAGGGATGACGTCACATTAGGGTTTCTTATGTGCATTTTTTAAAGATAAATTTGAATTTGATAATGTAAAGGGGAAAAGTAAGGGTTGTTGATCCCTTAATTTGTGGTTACCCTAAAATTAAGTGGACAAATACTTTTAGGAGGATTTTTATAAATAATAATCATTTCATTTCATTTTTTATATAGCTCTCCCATTGTGAGAAGACTACTTGAATGAAATTTGCACCCTACTTGGGAAATTTTATCTATATCTCTTGCTACTATCTCTTGTTATGGTTTTCTTTAGTTATTGGATGAATAAGTAAGGAACCATCCTTCTTGGAGGCTATTTATTTCTCTTATGGTGGATTTTTCTTGGTTAAAAGGAGTTTATCTTGTTAATACTTAGACTAGGTAAGGAATATCTCTTGTTATTTCTTATTTTCTTGGTTACAAGGTTAATTTGGTAAGATTTTAGGGATTATAAGTGCATACAACCCCACTAATCCCATCATAATTATCTTGGAAATAATGTGTTGCACAAAGGAATACTAGGAGAAGTAAAGGGTTACACCCTCCTAGGTTTTTTCCTTGCTAGTTTTGCTTGCCTTGGGGAGTAAAAGGGCTTACACCCCCAAGGACGTAGTACACCTTAGCTCTTTAATTTTAAAGACTCCATAACCCAATAGTTAAAGCCACTAATCTCTTGTGTTGGAAAAATAAAATCATTGCATTGGGATACGTAGAATCACGAGATATTGAAATTATTTAAGTTGGGATCTTTTCTATATGCTTTAAGCTTGTCAAAGCCTCTAGGGCGTCAACATTGGTCAAGTGGATCTTGAGCTATAGATAATTAACACATACATTCATTAGGGTTGCAACAAATCATCTTCTATTTTGATTCTAACTTGCAATTTAACTGTGGAAATATGCTAGAAAACCATCATTATCATTCTACTCCTAATTAGTGAACGTTTTGTCAAATTACTTGCTTGCTTTCGTGGTTAAAATATGCTTCTGTAGAAAATCTTTGCTACAGCCACTTGTATGTTACAGACTTACTCTGAAAACTTCATATAAAATCCCTTTAAAACCACTAAGGCTTCTGCTAAAGTATTGGGGATTAATCTACATGTTTTATGCTTCATTCGCCAACAATTCTTTGATACTTTAAGTGGTTAAATGTGCAATAATTGATTATTTTGTTTGTTGATATATACTCTTGTTTACTACTTTAATTAGGGACAACAATATAAAATTTCTTGTCCACTTAAATTTGAGCTTGTATACATGATTCTTCTTGTGTCTCAGGCAGGTACAATTCTCTTCCACATGTACCCAAGCACTTGGCAACCATAGTCCATCTACGAGACTCATTACCAATGAATTATTCACTTAGAAACTTGACCTATAGGGGCATCGCTTCCTTAATCTTACTTTTCCATCTCATTTCCCCTAGGCTCACCCTATATTCTCCCCATTGTGTTAGATTTCTCCTTCACTAAATCGAGGGGAGGGTTTATTTGAGGCCGTGACAGTGGGTAAACTCTCCCATCGTTATTTCCATCTTATGGATTGGGTTGGGATTTTACCAACCTACAGTTTGCGTGATAACATTTTAGCATCATTGCCAAGGAGGATTTTGAATCCTCTTTCGTGACCTAATGACACTTTGTAAAGCTTCCATCCAAAATCTTTTACCCCTAGCTTGCCTTGCCTAACAAATCCACTTGAAGGATGCTCCCCTTCCACCCTTGATGAGATTTTCATAAAGTACATCTAGCGATTCCATTGAGGTATTACCCTAAGTAATGGAACCATGGCCTCACGGGACTTACCATGGGCATTCCATAAGTTGTACCCTTCTATTGATGTTCATAATATCCCTGGATATCCAAATCATTTCTCTACGGAGTGGAGGGAAAGTTGCCCTAAATTTAATAGTGAACCAGCTCTAGCAGTCACCCACGTCGTGAGTTATATGAAGTATGCTTCAAGCTTAAATGTGCTACATGAAGATGTGTTGATGAAAGTTTTTGTATCTTCACTGGAATCAAGTCAAAGGAGTTGGCTTGCACACTCATGTATTCCGAAAAGTATCCAATCTTCTACAAATCTCATTGAAGAATTTTTCATGCATTATCGACCAACTACTCAGAATTTGCAAGATACTTTCCAAGAGCTCAAACATGTTCTTTTAAGAGAAGGTTCTCCGGTGAATGACGAGACAATATATGAGGAATGGAAAACTAACGAAGAGTACCATCCACCTACTGCAGAAGAAGAACATATCCATGAATAAAGTTGCCAATAAGATCTCAATGATGAAGACCCAAATGAGACATCGATTTCCATTGTCCCGCTTGACAAAGATGAAGTATTTCAGCCTTTCTTTCCTCTTGCACATCAAGTTGAAGAAGCAATTAGTCTCATTGATGAAGAATTTGAAAATCCAATTGAATTCGCCATAACCTCTGTTGTTCCTGCACACGAAGACACATAGATGGTCATTTTTAGTCACACCAATGGTCTTATGAAAGAAACTTTGCTAATGTTTGATGAGCATATATACACTTTCATACAGACACTTCCTTAATCTTACCTTTCCATCTCATTTCCCCTAGGGTAACCCAATATTCCCCCTTGTGTTGGATTTCTCCTTCACTAAAGCAAGGGTAGGGTTTATCTGAGGTGACAGTGGGTAAACTCTCCCACCGTTATCGCCATCTTGTGGATTGGGTCAGGATTTTCCCAGCCTACAGTTTGCGTGATAACATTAACAACCTTAGGGTGGAAGGAGATTATTTAGTATTTATACAAGCTCTAACAATAATAATATGTGGATATAATCTAGACAGAGTGTCTAATAATTGGTGTCTCTCTTCAAAATTATGGAAGTCTCATAGATAATCAACTCAATTTCAACCATCACTCCCTCCCACGTTTGTAGGATGGCTAACAACTTGGCACATCATCTGGCCAATGAAGTAGTGAAGCTCATACACTAGGATATTCAATTTCCTTGTAACACGTGATTCCTAACTGGTTAAGAGAATATTGATGTCATCTCAATTGTAAGAACAAAAACTTCCCATATGGGTGACATATGGGGGATTTGCGGTGTTCCCATGTGGTCGGTGGAAAATACAAGTATGTGGTTGGCAGCAAGTGAAAACACTTACTGCACATGTTTGGGAGATGGAGGAGTGTTCTTTCAGGTACATGACAAGGGATCTAATGGTGAAGGAAGCGTGTTCGATACGTAGTTCAAGCAATTAAACAAGGGAAATGATGGGCAAATGCACCATAATGTGAGAAAAAAAACTTCCCATATGGGTGACATATGGGGGATTTGCGGTGTTCCCACGTGGTCGGTGGAAAATACAAGTATGTGGTTGGCGGCAAGTGAAAACACTTACTGCACATGTTTGGGAGATGGAGGAGTGTTCTTTCAGGTACATGACAAGGGATCTAATGGTGAAGGAAGCATGTTCGAGACGTAGTTCAAGCAATTAAACAAGGGAAATGATGGGCAAATGCACCATAATGAGAAAAATAGGGTTGGGGCTTCTTATAGCCAATATTTTTCTTGGGAGTGACTATTTCATGGAGGTAAAGGGAGGTTTTCATTTATCTACAAATGCTAGAATTGGGCTCCGTCGTGGCATATTTGTGTTATCTTCAATCCTGTTGGTGAGTATCTAGTTGCTTATGGTTAATTTTTACTCTCTAGATTTTTTAGGTGTGTTGGTTTGGAGGTGATGTAGCTAATAAAATCTGATTCATTCAAGAGATCTAAAAACCATGCAAACACACAAGAAGGGAAAATAACTCTATTTTATTCCTTTTCCATCCTAATTATAAAATGGAAGTTCTACCCCTTATAACTACTATATGCGATTTTCGAAAACAACTAATTTTAGAAAATTATCCCATGACTCTAAAACTCACCAATAACTAAAAGCTAACTAGAGTGACATTATTTGTCAACTCGATTTGTTGATTAGGTGCATAAAGTGAGAGATAATTGATAACTACTAATTTAAAAATTCCTGAAAAAAACACTAAAACCCCAATTTGAGGCCCTATATGAAGGAATTTAGCACCAAAAAAGGGTCTAAACAATGTATGATCTGAAGGATCAAATCAGCATGACAGTGAACTCTTTGAGACACAACTCCATGTAAAATTTCATCCCAAACGGGTAACCGAGTCACAATTTATGACCCTGAGAAATCCATGCATCATTCTCCTCTGGTTGAAAAGAACGTAGCTCCAACAAGTTATTGTCTTCAAACTATTGCTTCTTAACAGGATATAGGTTCAAAAACTCCCCCTCTTTAATCGATGCACTCTCTATTGTTGTTATGCCTTCCCATTGGACCAAATATCAGTTGTTTTGGCCTTGCCAAGTATGAAGGGTCTTCTTATCTAAAATATGCACAATCTTTTCATTTTTCTTGCTCTTAATGGCCTATTGCTAATCCACCTCCGCTTCACTGTCATCACCTAGATCATCCGCATGGAAGATATATAATTCATAAACATTAAACACAAGGTGTTATCTCCTCAAATGGTTTTGTAAATGTTGAGAAGCTTCGTTCATTCATACTTAATTTTTCACTTTTATATGATATTTTCCATAATCCATATCTTCAAATTCCTCATTAATTTCTCATTGATCATGTTGTCTCAAGAGCCTTGTGGCTCTGTCCTTGACTTGCATTACACAAATACTACACAAATACATAATTGTTATATTGCCTAAATCTTAGTACATAATTGTTATATTGCCTAAATCTTAGTTTTATGTTTCTTTAGATTGTAATTTGTTATTTTTTCCAAAATAAATGAGGTGTGTGCTCAAGTGTCAAACTCTAATTCTAATCCTAAGTCATCACACTATATATCAAATCTAGCGCATAGGAAAAATTCCATAATTCAACACTAAAATCAAGCCATAGGCGCAAGCTCAAGCCAAGCCACGAGTATTTAAAGCCTAAGCCAGATCCTAAGTCTGTCAAGCACATACATATACCAAAGCAAAATTCCAGCCACAAGGCAGTTACAAATCGACACACAAGCACCGAGTCCAGATGCCCGATTTTGGAGGCAGAGAATGCGTGCGCAGCAAATTGGTAAGTATAGCTGCGTTTTGGAGTTTTCGACAGGTCAAAAGGCATCAGGTTGCATGCAAATCAGGCCACAAGGAACAATGAACAAGGGGGATTTGCATCGAGTTGTAGGGTTTCCTGAGTTTAAATTATGTTGCGCAGGTTATTTAAAGAGAAGCTCAGTCCGGTTCAGTTTACAAAGGTAGAGGTGTCAAGTTGCAATGTCAAAGGCGCTAATGCCAATGCCTGTCATTACACATCGTGTGCCAGACGCAGACAGCCTCCACGTATTACAGATGCCGATATGCTAAAATTCATGGGAGGATTTCTACAAAGATAGGTTTCTGATTAATTGAAGGTGCCAAGAATCATGTAGAAATCAATTCCAATATCCAAGCATGACATAAATTAAAATTTGTTTCACTGAGCTGCAAAATTTGAGTTATTCATCGCCAAATAAACCCTCTGTCAATTTATATGGAGCGTAGATGCATAGGTTTATTGTTGAAACGGCTGTAAAGATTGGTCATGGGGAGAAACCCTCGTGTGCCTGGCTTAATGCAGCTGTTCAAAACAAATGGCAGAGGCTGAGGCGTGCGGTCTTGGGATCCAATTCTCGCATGCAGTTTTGTTTGTGAATACACTGGTAAGGTTCTGTCTAACAGTGATTCAAAGCAAGAAGACGAAGACAATGATTATGAGATTCAAGAAGATGAACTGAAGGACAGAGATCGAGGACACAGTAGACAGATTTGGGGAATCTGCCTGATGAGTTTGTGGATTCAGTGATCAGACTGAAAGCCTTCTGAGTATCAAAGTGCATCTTGTGAACAGAGAAGAAAACTGAAGAAAGGAATAAAAAATAATTACATGGTACGAAGGCTGAGTAGTACTATAGTATAGGAGCACATCATCACAAGTCCAGATGTCAAAGAACTCAAGCCAGATGTTAAAGATCAAGCAAATCTTCAAAAAGTCTTGTTCGAATAGCACTCTACTTATGTTTGCATTAGATGTCAACATTTTTGCACTGGTAGTGCTACAAACGAGGAGTCTTACTAACAAAGAGAAAGATAAGATCTATTAGAACTCTATCTTCTATTGAGAAAGAAAACAGCCTTTTTGGTGGCTTACAGGGGTTTGAAATGTTCCCTTAGCAACCGAAAACAGGGCTTTGGGTGGCTTATGAGCTATCAATTTTGGTCCCCAAGCCACCGAAAGCGCAGGTATTGGCATAATGCTAATGTTTTTTTTACCAGATCGAATATTTTGATTTCCATATCATTTGGAAAAGGTCTAAATGAAATATAATAATTAAACTGATGAAGATCAATATCCATTTCCAGATTTTAAGGCAAACAAGATAAAAGGCCTTTCTATTTTTGGTCAACCAGCATCCAGCCTTCAAAGAAGGAGTTCAAAGTGCTAAGTCATGTTGTTGAAGTTTGGAGAAGATGACTCGATAAGGGTTTCACTCTCATTTTAGGATTAGAACCTATATATCATATTATTTGATTTTGCTCTATTTTAAGGATGTAAAATCCAATTTTATAGAATCTTGAACTTTATTGTAAAAGCTATAAAGCTTATGTCTTCTAAGGAAGAAAGGGTTCTAGACCATATTGCTATTGTACTATACCTTTTGCATATAATATAGATACACAAGTTTCTTTCACGGTTAATCTTAGATTGCCATCTTCTCTCTTTTCCTGTACTTTGGATGATTATTGTTATCTAAGTTTGTCTAGTTGCAAATGACTGTCATTTCATTGGTCAACTCATAAACATTGATTTAATAGTAATATGTAATATCTGTATTCATTGATTTAAACATTTAGAAGACCATGAAAGTTGATGTGGAACGAATTGTCCAACTCATTGATTTTATGGGTTAGGAAACAAGTTGTTCTCATTTCTCCATATGTACCGCATTTTACATTTTGTCCTCATATAAGTGTTGAACTATGTCAAGTACAACTATACAATATAGAATTGTTGAGGACCGAGGTACACACACACACACATATTCCAAGGAAAACCTCACAAGGAAACTCAAGGGATGCTTCCCCACTAGAAATAATGTATGGAATCCTTGGTAAACCCATTGGTATAGACTACTAGGGAATTCAAAGTGGGCACTTGTCAGCACAAAACTATCCAAATTCCTAGTGATATTAGCGACAATTAGTTAACCTTTAGGGCTTATGTTTGGAAACATCTCATCCCACCTTCAAGAAATTATGTGAAAATGAGATTGTTGGTACCTTGCTATCCTTAATTGGCCATTGAGGAACAAAAATGTCACAAGCAGGATTTAAACCTAGGTGGAGATGAAAACATCTTCTCTACTTAACCACCCAAGCTAAACCCAATCCACACACACACACACACACACAAATACATATGTACATACATATAGTTCAATGATATTAGATCAAATGGAGGATCAAGGAAGACGAGGAAGGAGGATTTCTACAAAATATTTTGGTCAAAGATGGAGGGCCAAAGGACAAGCATTCACTTTCCAAGGTATGTACCTCACCTTATATAATCTCTAAGTTTACTATAGAGGAGGACAAGCCAAACCCTAGTAATTATACAACTCCTATTTGACCCCATCCAAATACGCCCTCTTCCTCATGGAGAGATGTAGTGGTGGGAACTATTGACAAGACAGGTGAAGGTCAAGATGGTGTCAAGAGTGTAGATCGAGGTGTCATAATGTATGAGGAGAAAATAGTAGGCATTCATGGTAGTGTGTAGACCTTACTCCCCCATAATCACTTGCCTCCTCCAAACAATAATCATTTGGTTATCCCAACGGAGATAGTGGTGGAAATAATGGTGGTTTTAGGACCTTGGAGGAAAGAGTGCAGTTAGATCCAAATCCTTCTTCATTTCCATCCCTAGAGGATGTTGAAATATTGTAACTGAGAAGTACATTCTAATTATAATTGAGTTATTATTAAATGGATCAATCCCCTTTTGTGGATTGATCATGTAGGGACTTATGTATGACCAAATCCCCTATTTTGGATTGGTCAAACCCTAGTTAATTTATGCTAATTGAGAAGTCGGCCCCTAGGGATAATTAAAATGGTTTTAGCCACTAGTTGAAGAAGTCGGCCCAACATGGTGAAGAGACACAACCCTAATGCTCCTCGGCTGGTATAAATAAGAGAGGATATCTCATCATTCTCCCACTCACTGAGTCACTCATCTAGTGTGCATCTCTTGGAGATAGCTACAGTTGCCAAAAGAAGGAGAGAGAGGCGCATGCTCAATATTGGTTATTCTTGGTGGTTTTATCTTTTATCTTGTCATTGCATTGGCAATCTATATTAAGGAAGTTTTTGTTGGGTTTTCTCCCCCATGAGGGTTTCCCAGGATAAAATGTTGTGTACCTTGTGATTGTGTTTCTCTCAGTGATCCTACTTATGTTATTATTGTCTATTAAATTGAAAATAACTTAACAAAAGCTCTAAATTTAACATGGAATCAGAGCTAAACTGAGTATAGCACCTTTCATTGGGTAACAAAAAATGTCACTGTTGTCGTACAAGAAAATTATGGATTTTTGTTGGAAGATAATTTCTAACTAACAACCATCTTGGGAAGTGCACCCTAGCCTAAAAAACTCATTGGAAGATTGAGCACACCTTTTTAGTGGCCAAAGCCTCAAGAAAGTGAAACCCTAGTTTTGATTGGTACCAGAAAACCATGAAACCAGAACCAGTACCAGAAGTACCAGTCCAAATTTGCGCAAGTCAATATTCAAGGGGAAAAAATTGGATTTTTTGAAATTAGATTGATCCTGCCTACTTGCCTTAGGCCAATGCATCTAATCCCTGGATCATAATTCCAAAATTTGAAAGTTGAAAAATTTGGGTTTCCTCATAAAACCCTAAGTTGCAGTTGCAGTATCAGTTGCAGTTGCAGTGTCAGTTCTTTCATGCCAATTGCAACACTAGTTGCAATACCAGTTGCAGGGAAAGTTTTTGTCAAGTGTTGGGACTATTGTCTTATCGTCCTAGTACACCTTACCCTAGCAAGATATTGTCAGAGATATGTACTTACATATGTTTTAAAATACATTATTATTCTAAAGGTTACTTGTAGGAGAAGGGATCTTTTGTCATAGATCCAAAAGGATCTCAGATCCAGCACATTCAGAGGAACAATACACTCCAGGTTTGATCATCTTGATATGCATATATTTTTTATGACATTATTTTGACCTTTTCGGTTGTATGTTGAAGTTATGAACATCATACTAACCCTTGGTCAAAATTAAATTCAAGGTATTAGATTGAGATTAGAGTTCATTCTCTAACTTAGATTTCTGTCAAGATAGCATATTGTCTTAGTACAAAGGACAGGTTGAAGAAAGCACTTGTCATCTTGAGTAAAGGAGTCTTGGAAGAAAAGCAACACACCCATTCTTGAGGACAAGACTCCAGGTTCTAGGTTTGATCAATTAAGTTGATAAAATTCAAAGTTGCACATGACAAGTTTGATAACTACCTCATTACAAGTAAACACTATAGTTGAGGTAGCAGTCTTTGAAAAGTATTATACTTGGTAGCATGTGAGCATATTGAGATAAATGCTAACATCTCCTCTAGGAGAAACTTCTTTTGTTGGTCCCAGGTTACCATGGAGGAATGTTTGATCACAACACTACAAGAGTGTTGATTTCATTTTGTATTGTATTTCTTACTTTTGATCTTTGTTTCAGGCCGGTCACAAGTGATAGCTTTAAAGGAGCTACTGTGACGATTATTTGTGCTATTGTTTTATTACTATTATCAAAATAGCATTATTCTTGCTTGTTTTTTTGTTGACATTGTTTTGGGTCATAGGTGATAACCCTAAGGAAGCTACAATGAAGGTTGCAGAAGGCAACATATTAGATAAGACATGACGCAGACTATGTACATGACCATATACATTTATGTACCAAAGAAGATGAAGAAGAAGCTATTTTTTTAGATCCAAAGTATCTCATATGGAGATTGATTGTAAGGAGCAGAAGGCTCCAAAGATGACCAAACATTAGAACAATAACTCATAGTAGACTTGTTCAAAGGATAATGAAGCCACCTTGACAGGAAGCAAAATTCGTTTGAAGTCTAACTCAACTTTTCATATTTAGACTTGGTATTCAACACCAAGTATATCATGTAGAGATGATGAAGTCCTTGTAGACTCAGAAGAAATAAAGATTCAGAGTAAGATTGATCTCAGAAAGGATCAAATGAAGAGACATCTTCCAGGACTGGGAGACAAATTCCATGAGAAGACTAGATCGTAGCTTCATAAACTTCTAAGATATATGGATTTTTCTGTGAGACTAGAAGGGAGACCAATGTTGAATTCCAATATTGATCTAACATATCAAGCATGTTGCAAATGTACAAAGACTGAATTGTGTCTAGACGATTCTCCCAACAAGAGGGAGAAGACTATGACGAGACACTTACTCTAGTAATTGAAGAAATAGTTCCAGTATTCATGAAGACAACCAGAACAACCATGATTCATATAAAGTATGAGATGCAGGGGGATAAATATCCATGTTTAAAATTGAGTGGCAGTTGGTGTAATACATTAGTCGGGCCATGGAGACATGACTACAATAGCAGATAGAGTTACCTCCATGAAAGAAGAAGATTTATTTTTAGTATCAGTTATTGAGCCACTCTCAGTTTCATATGAAGTTGTTGCTACTCTTAGAGTTCATAAAGCTACAATGATTCTCAGCTTCTGAGAAGCTGCAAGTGTAGAATCCTAGTCCCATAGGAACAAGTTACAAAGAGAGTAGAAGACACACTCTCAGACAGTGAGACAGACAGTGCTTTGCAAAAATCACATAGAGCTAGCACATGATTGTGCATACTAAGTTGAAGTTGAGCAAGTGTACCATGGTGGTACAATGAGATGTGAAAAATTGGTTTAAAGTTGAAGATAGAAGACTCATGTCTACAGATTGAAGAAAGCTCTGTACAGATTGAAGCAAGCTCCTAGATCTTGATATGGAAAAATTGATAGTCTCCTGACAAGCTTGGGATTTACAAAGAGTAAAGTTGATTCTAACCTTTACTTCAAGGTTATGAATAATGAGATAGTTATATTGTTGTTGTATGTGGATGATTTATTCTTGATGGGAGAAGAAAATCTCATCACAGATTGTAAGAAGAAGCTCGTTGCAGAATTTGAGATGAAAGACCTAGGCCTGATGCATTATTTCTTAGGCCTTGCAGTTTAGTAGAGCCCAGAGAAGATCTTCCTTAACCAAGGGAAGTATGCAGTTGAAATACTGATGAGGTTTGACATGTTGGAATGTAAATCCATGAACACACCCATGGAAACAAAGTTGAATCTCCTGGTTGATACTTCGTCAAAATTGATTGATGCTACTTTGTATTAACAGATTATTGGTTTGTTGATGTATCTGATGAATACCAGGCCAAAGATATGTTTTGGTGTGAACACCTTGAGTCTGTACCTGGTCGATCCCAGACGTTTTCACCTTGTTGCTGCAAAACATGTGATGAGATACCTTAAGGGTACGTTGGAATTTGGTCTCTGTTATACTGGAGATCATGAATTCAAACCGATTAGTTATGCAGATTCAGATTGGACTGGAAGTGTTTCTGATAGAAAGAGCACTTCAGGATGTTGTTTAAGTCTAGGGTCAACCATGACTTCATGGCAGAGTAGGAAGCAATCTAGTATTTCTCTCAACATGACAGAAGCGGAATGCATTGTTGCGTGTTCCGTCAATTGTGAATCCATATGGCTTCGAAAGATGTGGACAGGTCTATTCGATCTGGAGATGGAAGCAACCGTGATTCTATGTGATAACCAGAGTTGCATAAAGATGACAGAGAACCTTGTGTTCCATGATAAGTCAAAGCACATAGAAATATGGTATCACTACATTCGTGATATGGTGCAGAGGGGATTTGTAAAGATTCAATATGTTGGCACAGATGAGCATGTTGCAGAGGTGTTGACTAAGCCTTTGTCTCATGTAAAGTTTGAATACTTTCAAGAAAAGATTGGTATAGTCTGAAAGGACCTCCCTCGAAATGGGGAGTGATGTTGATGATACTATGGCATCATGACCAACAATGGGTAGCTCAGTTAGGATTTTATATCCTAGGGGAATGATCATCCCTGGACAGATCCCGAAGGTCTGGTAAGGACGGTCTGTCAGAGTACCTATGAATGTATATGCCAGTTGTTGTTAGTAGTGGTAGCTCCGTTAGGATTAAAATAATCCTAGGGAATCCTATGATTCCTGGGTAGATCTCGAAGGTTTGGTAAGGACGGTTTGTCATAATACCACGTGGTAGCTCCATTAGGATTTTATATCCTAGGGAATCTTATGATTCCTGGGCAGATCCCTATGGTCTGTCAGATTACCACAAAATGTTATTGTTGCACCTACCTCATTATGTTTCCATATGTTGATGATGTTGTTATCTCAACCTCATGCTAATGATGTTGTTGTCTCAGCCTTGTGTTGTTGATGTTGCTCCAGCCTCATGTTGTTGATGTTGCTCCAGTCTTGTGCTATTGATGTTTCTATACTAGCCTTGTGTTGTTGATGTTGGTGTACCAACCTCGTGTTGGTGATATTATTATTCTAGCTTCATGCTATGGATGTTGATGCTTCAACTTCATGTTGAAGATGATGATAATGATGCTACTTTAGCTTCATGCTGAAGATGATGATGATGCTACTTCAGCTTCATGCTGAAGATGATGATGATGTTGCTACTTCAACTTCACATTGAAGATGTTGATGATGATGTATCAGTCTTGTACTAATTGTTGATGTTGTATTAGTGTTATACTAATTGATGTTGATGCAAATAATAATGATGATGATGTCATTCCAACTCCATGTTATGAATGGATATGATGATACTATTCTAGCTCCATGTTGTGAATGATGATGATGATACTATTCCAGCTCCATGCTGTGAACGATGATGTTATTGATGATGGGAAAAACTTCCGATGATTTATGGATGTGTCAGTCAGTGTTCCAAATGATGATGATGTTGTTTCCCTCTCTTTCTCTCCTGATGATGTTGTAAAATACCTTTGTTGTTAAAGGGGAGTGTTGAAATATTGTAACTACGAAGTATATTCTAATTATAATTGAGTTATTATTAAATGGATCAATCCCCTTTTGTGGATTGATCACGTCGGTACTTATGTATGACCAAATCCCCTATTGTGGATTCATCAAACCCTATTTAATTGATGCTAATTTAGAAGTCGGCCCCTAGGGATAATTAAAGTGTTTTTAGCCACTAGTTGAAGAAGTCGGCCCAGCATGGTGAAGAGGCACAACCCTAGCACTCCTCAGCTAGTATAAATAAGAGAGGATAGCTCCTCATTCTCCCAGTCACTTAGTCACTCATATAGTGCACATATTTTGGAGATAGTTTCAGTTGCCAGAAGAATGAGAGAGAGGTGCATGCTCAGTCTTGGTTATTCTTGGTGGTTTTATCTTTTATCTTGGCATTGTATTGGAAATCTATATTAAGGAATTTTTTGATGGGTTTTCTCCCCCATGAGGGTTTCCCAGGATAAAATGTTGTGTACCTTGTGATTGTGTTTCTCTCAGTGATCTTGCTTATGCTATTATTGTCTACTAAATTGAAAATAACTTAATAGCAGCTCTAAATTTAACAAAGGAGACTCCATTGTCTTTGGAAGAACATGTAGGGTTTTTCTTAGGGTTTGAAAGCAACTAAGATATCGAGGAAATGAGAGGTGCTTTGGTGATCCTATTCGATGGTAGGGAAAATAAACAGAAGGCCAAGTGTGTCAAAATCAATGCAAAAAAGTTGATGCTAGTAATGGGGTAGGATATTGTAATTGAGCAAGTTTTTTTGTACTAGGATATGACACTTGCTGGAAAATTACATGGAGAACTAATATTTGAAAAACCTATGAGCATGTAGACTAACTAGACAAGTTTGGTGAAAACAATCACCATGAATCTCCAAAATATTTTCAATTAGCTTCGATCCTTTCCAAAATTGAAAAACTCATCCAAAAGCGAGCTAAAAACTCTTTCTACCATGTTATGAGAGAGCATAATGGCAAGGAAAATGGTATGGCTAACGAAGCTTCACAATTTCCACTAGGAATGTTAAAGAAACATAGGGTTGTATCTCTGACATGTATCCCCTAAGATCGCTCCCCTCTAATTCATTTCTTAAATATGGAAATTTTAGAATTTTTAGGTAACAATTAAAGGAAAACAGGGGTCAAGCACAAGGGATGGAGCTCCAAGTACAAAGCTCCCATGTAGTGGCCTAAAATTGGTGTGAGAGAGACATTATGTTATGCCATCTGCTATCATTTCCATTATGTGCAATGGGATTATTTCTAGCAAGGCCTGGGGAGATATAATCAAATGTGGGACAATTTATGGAGCACTGGTTCTAGTTTTTTATAATATCTGGGACCATATTTGGATGTTCTCTCTCTGGTCGACATTGAGGAAGGATTGTGGTCCTATGCCTGAATGATTTCGACACTCTATATTTCTGGTAAGTGTTCATTCCTCATGGTGTGAAATTTCATGATGCAACAAAGTGGTTGTTTTCATCCAGACGCTTTCAGGTATCTTTGTGTGGTGTTCATTTGGTAGGAGGATTTTCTATGCTCTATAGGAAGGGTTTAGTGTCTTACTTTGGTTCAGTGGCTTTGTTTTCATCTGGGTTTATGGTATTGTGATTGTTGTGTGGTGGTAGCTATATCACATTGTTTTGTTGAGGTGCTCTTTTCTGAGGAATTGTGCGTTGCATAAGCCAAGTGTCTCAACCTGTTAGGGGTTGGAGTATGTGTTCATCTAGCTCATTTTTGTTAGAGGGACAATTTTCTTAGTGGACAAAAATATTTTCCCTCTTGTTTTGGATTTTCGTCTTGTTGAAGTGAAGTGGAATTGGAACACCTTTTTTGGTTTGTATTCCACGCATGGTTACGCATCAGTTCTTTGCAGTTACAATAAGTGGGTTGTTGGAATTTCTTAGGTCATATCGATCTTCAAATTTTGTAGTAGCAAACAGAGGATTCCTTTTGGAATTGAGTATATAATGGACCCGATATTTGCAATATTTTGAGGAGGCATGAAGAGTCCATGGCCAACAATGAAATTTCCCTCAAGTCCCTCTTTGCAATTATGCATAACATGGAAACGAAACAATAGGAGCACTATGATAGGATTATGGGCACTCTTGGAGAATATGGAGGAAAATTTTCAGAATTAGAAATAAATTGCTACAAAATAAAGCGTCATGTTTAGTACTCAAGTGAATAATCAACTTCAATTCCACATATTCAAGATAGACAATAGAAAACACAGAGGACAAAGACAGGGATGAATATTTTGGACAACAACATAAGGAAGCAATGGCAGTGGACTAGCCTCATATTCCCCTAGAGCCAAATATGCAAAAATAGCTCAGATTAATGTTTTGTAGCTATATATGCATTTTGAATGTCTTTTATAGGTGTTATAGTTGGCATGCTAGTTGCATCGAAATGCGCTTTCTACAGCTCGATAAGAGGAGATGTGTAATTCCTTCAGTGCTCAACATAGACTTGACACGTGGCACTTAAAAAAATATTTCAATGTCAGCCATAAAAAAATATTTCAATATCCATCTTAAGTAAAATAATTCTATATCAACTCTATATATAGAGAGAGAAAGAGATAGACTAACTAAAAGTTTAAAAAAAATATATGATTTCATTAATAGGTGTTTTCAACTTCCCATAATTATGGAGATGCGTAATTCCTTCAATGTTTAATATTATGGAGTTGACACATGTGGCATTTAAATAAATATTAATAAGAAATAAATAATTTCAATGTGAGCCATAAATAAAATATTTCTATGTTAACTTACGTGTGTGGGGTAAACTATTTTTTTTTAATTAATTATGAATAACTAATTATTTTTGGTTTATAAATAAATAATTTAAAGTTTTGCAGTTTTGACGAATTTCTCTTTACAATCACGAAAACACGTAAACATACCTTCAAAATAAATAAATAATATTAAATTCAACATAAAATTTTAACACTGATTTACCCTCTCACCCTATATGAAAAACGAAAATGATAATGCTAACATAAAATTTTAACACGGAGTTACCCTCTCGCCATACAGTAAAAACTAGAGCTCCCAACATAGCAATTAAGTAGCTATATAATTTAAGGAAATTTTGTCAGCTGGTACTCTGTCAAAAAAACATCCTAAAAGCCTGCAGAGTCCATACCCGTGGCTTGGAAAAGGACAACATTTTAGTACGATGAAGGCCTGCCAGATTTAGTACCGATCAGAACAGCCTTACTGTGCTGTCACTAAATGGGGTGCACGGCCATCTGCCCTATACATTCATCATTCCGTGACTAGCATTTCAGTGCACTTAGGCCTTACCCAAAATAAAACTCCAACTCAATTACTTGTTTTACCCAAAATAAAACTGCAACTCTATTAGATCCATGGATAGCATGTGGAGGTTTATACATGCTATTTGGTCTTATAAATCCTTCACTTAGGATATTATGATGAAGTGTTCCTGGCATGGGCCTACCATGCATCCTCTACAATACCAGTTTCCATATTCTATTGGGATGTCACTTGTCCAAGGAGCTATGGAGCATAGTGAAATTGTTCTCAAGGTGAATGGGAAGCAAAATCCCTATAGGAAGTCTTTAAAATTTGGTTAGATGATAGATTAGTAGTGATAAAGCTCTAGGTGTTTTAGTTGATTAGGAATGGAATGATATCCCATAATGAATTCATATCTCCATTATAAGTTTTTAACAAGATTTGGTTTGCATATAAGGGTATTTAGAATAGATTGGAAACAAAAGATTTGAGGCATATTAAACAATTGAAAATTGACAAAACAAATTCATGAGGGTTTTTTTGACAAAGCATCAAAAAGGGAACCTTGGCCTTTTGAGAGAAAGGGAAGCTATGTTCTTAATAAAGGAGCATTATATTTCAGTCATATATGGTTTAGGAGTTGGGGTCAACAATATAGTGGAGATCAAGGATACTCTCATATTGATTGGAATAACTTCATATAGGGGCTTCACTAAGATCTAGATCCTTAGGGACTCAAGATTGGTTGTTAAAAGTCATCTCATAAATCACAACATCGGGTTAGCTCAACTCATCAATTAGGGAAAAACTTAGATTCTTAGGTTTGTCTCTCTTTTGCCACGACATTTATAGAGACTTAAATGTTTTGGTAGATGGATTGTTAAAACAAGGAGTGGATTGTCCAAAATGTACTCTTAACATCATTGTGATAAAAAAAGAGGTTACCACAACCTTCCATAGAAAACACTTGTTTGTATAATATTATTTCTCCATTGACATTGTGTCAACATCTTTATAGATTGGGTTTAATGTTGTTATGATGGTCTTTATAGACTCCTTGTTATTTGACATTATACAATGGTTATGATGGTCTTTAATATCGACTTGTTATCCAAGTTTGTAGTAATGAACCTAGTTTTCCAATTATGGGATGTAATGGTCAACAAGAGAAGTTATAAATATCAAGCTTAATTGATAATGACTAAATAACATGAATTGGTTTTATTTCCTTGGACATTTGTTAAATGTATTATCACCTCTTTATTTCAAAATAAAGATATAACAACTTATATATATATATATAATTAATTTTGTTTTCCATTGATGAATCTACCAAGGGAAATTGGGATTGGTCATTTCCTACCTACTCAAGAATAACACAGTGGTAAACTCAGTGCAAAGATTGTACTCTTCTTTAACATTGGCAAACCTCCATGCCACTAGGGGTTGGCACTAGTTATACAGAGTGACAAGCTCACTACCAAAGTCATACCCTTCTTCAACACTAACAAACATCCATGCCATTGGGCATTTATTGACTTGACATGCTTTGATCTTGAACTTACAACCCTCTTGGAATTCCTAAAGTAGAGGAATCTAAGTGAGCCATCTTATTTTATGACTTTTTTTTAAATATATATAATTTGATAACTTAAATCATTAATATTAATTATCAAAAATTAATTATTTAAAGTTAATATTAGAGAGCATAGAGAAAATTTAAAGAATATAAAACCCCTAAACTCAAAGAAAAATACATTCAATTCAAAGAAAAATATAAAGACCCATAATGTTGCGTTATTTGACTTACATTCGTTCACTAAAGGAATCCACTTTTAACCCATCCGAACAATTAAGCTCCCTAATTATTTAAAAGAAAAACATTATCTGTCCAACTATCTAGTGTATGCCTTGTCAACATTTCCATTGAAAGGTCATTCATAAAAAAAATTAATAATATATTTTATTTGTTTGGGTTGGGAGAATGCAAAATGTCATAAATGTGTGAAATAAATTGTAACATATTAAAAATATTTAATAATATTAAATTTTGTGTTTATAAACCAAATGAATTTAGAAGTATCATAAAAATTGATTGAGATTTATTTTATATTATTTTTTTTTTCCAAAATATAAATTTATATTTATATAAATTAATTGATTAATAGTTTTAGGTTTACAAAAAATTATTAATTTTTTTTAATATATGTAATGTATTAACACTAAAAATAGCATTTACTTGATGACAAAGAAAGATATGAAATTATAGTTAATGGTTAAACTATATTCACGATAAATTTATATTTTGATCATTTATATATATTAAAAAATATATAATTAACTTAATAATAATATATAATTA
>ML787989.1:99485-110420 GCA_009831015.1 Picea engelmannii
GTGGAGTTGTTGAGATCAGTCTCCAAGTGGGAGATTGTTGGTTGTGGAGCCTGATTATCTTCCTGATTCAGAGGTCCTTGCTTTCAACCGTGTTTATACCCCATAAAGTATTTACACCCCAGAAGTATGTACACTCTTCCACGCAGGGGAGTGCAGAGGGGGGTAACCCCCTCTGCGGGGTCCGGGGGGGCTATCCCCCCGGCTGGGGGCAAGCGGGGGTTTGGGGGCGAAGCCCCCGAAGCAAAAATTGCCTTGTAAAAGTATATTGTAATTTCATTGTAAATCTGGACCGTTCATTATAAGGTCGCAGATCTAACGGTAGAGATTATGTTAGGGTTTTTTGCCCTAGAAGGCAACCCTCTTTTATGAGGGAAATGTATTGCGGATATGGTTGATGGTGAATATTGTATTCTAAGAGAGGAGACTGTGAGAGAAAAAAGAGGAAGTTACAACGGGTTTTGATGTAGGTTGTATCCCTTCATTTGCTGGATAATAATAAAGGAAGGACCTGGCAATTTCTCTGGTGGACATAGCCCACACTGGGTGAACCACGTAAATATGTGTCTCTCTTGTATTGTGTGTCTTCTATGTTTTGTTTCTGCATTTGTTTTATTGTATTGCTCCGCGGTCCTGTTTTTCTAACAACAACATCCTCTGCGCGACAAAACTCTTTGTGTGGTAACATCCTCTACGCGGAAAAATCCTCTGCGCAACAACATCCTCTGCACGACAAAATCCTTTGCACGACAAAATCCTCTGCACGACAATATCCTCTGCGCAACAAAATATTCTACGTGGTGTGCAAAAAATTTTGCAGCCCACAGTTGCGAATGGAAATGGAAATCATAAATGATAAAGCTTCCTTTTGAAACCGACCCTTGGAGATGTTAGATGATGCCATGCATAAAAACAATATTGGTGCTAACAGACATGACTTTGCAAACTGCTGACAAACCTCTAACCTTAGCTATGAAAATCATGGTGCTAATAGTGCAGACATCCAGCTTAATGGCATTGCCACGATGCAGTAAGAAACCCTAGTTGGGCATTTTTCTAGTAAAAGACTCTCTACAAACACTCCCCACCGTTGGTCCTCTCAGAATGTTTCTCATGTTATGGGCTATGAACCGAAATTTCTGGTTCTTGCTAAGGGTTGGATGGCCTGGACATTCCACTTGGCATTAGACACTCACAAAATTCTCTTTAGCCACTAGTCCTTTGGTGCACAATCCCTACTCTTTAAGTGATGGTTGGTTGATTTTGATCCTACCACTGAACGACTGTAGATCACCCCGATTTGGGTTCGCCTCCTGAGCATACCCCTTATTTTCTAGTCCGATGATGTGTTTAGAGAAATAGGAAACTCCATTGGTTTTGTTATGAATCCAACCACTCTTTTCTCTCTTTGGGATACATGGGCATGGCCAGAATTTTGGCGAGGCTCAAGCTTTATGAGGGTTTAACTGAGAAAATATCAATTTTATTTAATGGCTCCTATATTAATTAGACCCTCGATTATGAAGGTATCCCCTTTAAGTGTGGGTATTTCCATATCTATGGTCATATTGCAAGGGACTATATAAAAGCATAGAAGAGATTATGTTGGGTAAGAAAAATTTCAGGCGACCCGAATGTGGTCAAAAAATGTTCCCAGACTAAATAGAAGGGTGCTTCTCTAGAGAAACACTCCTCTCATGAAAATATTAGGATTCCTCCTCTCTAGACGAGCATGTTAACACCTCCTTCCTTCATTGTGCCTACAAAGGATCAGACAGGTAAGATATCATCTCTTCCCCCTCTCCATATTTCATATTCAAATGTTTGTTCTTCTAGTGGGACAATATTTTTTTCTAAAATTGGGGGTTTTTCAGATTCTTCCTTTCTGTTGGGGCTATCAGGTTTATCCTGAGTACACTTTGATCCCTTAATTACCATTATCCCTTCCAGTCTCATTGTCCTCCCCCCCCTCTATCACTATGGTACCCCACATTTCCCCCACCGTCATCCCCCCTCTCTCCCCCCAAAGTACAACCTTCTTTCTCTTTCTCGATCCTAGTCCTCGTCCTTTTAGGGCCTGTTGGGAGGCATGGGGACCTGGAACAACCTGCCCCCCCCCAAAGGGGATGAAATTATTATCTCTCTATCGCACAAAAACAAGCTTCTTCTAAAGTTAGTGTTGGAAAGAAAAATCTCTCATTGTGGCCCTTGGTCTAGTTGCAAAATGATTACTCTTTCTCTAAATTTCCGCAGGCTAACCAACCCCACAACAAATTTAGCCATAAAACGACTCATCAAGATTCACTCCCCCTCCGTTCTCCTCTTACAAGAATCTATGATCGTCAGATCCAAGGACATGGAATCCTTCTCTGCCTCCTTTACAAATTGGGACTTCCTTGCTCTAGACGTCAATGGGAAATATGACGATCTCCTCACTGGATGGAAGAAAACATATTTGAATTTACTCTACTCCTAGGCTTATTCATTGGTCCAAGGAACACATTTCTTCTCCAAGGAGTTAAATCTCAAATACCTATGCATCAATATCTACAGGTCATACTTGGACATAAAGGAATTCTGGCAAAAACTTTCCCTTTCCTCTTTGATCACTATGGATCATGTGCTCATTAGAGGGAACCTAAATTTCATTTTGGGAGACTGCGAAATATGGGTTCCTTCAACACACAAAGACCCTCTTTCTTGTTTCTTTATTCAAAATATAGACGATGTAGGATTGTTTGACATTCAACCCATAAAATACACCCCCACTTGGAGAAACATGCACTTAGGGGATGATAGGGTCACAAAAAATCTTGATAGATTTCTTTTGTTTGAACCTTTATTACATGGAGATATGCACTTCAGACAGTGAATGGCACCAGGAGGGATCTCGGATCACAATCCTATCATTTTGGAGTTGTCCCAAAGGGGGGGAAAACCCTCCAGTCCATTCAAACTCAACTCTCGGTGACTTGAATCACAATCATATCTTGAAGTTATCAAAGGATGTTGGCCCCCCTATAATCCTCTCCTTTCGAAATCCCCAACCATTCGATTTATGGCTAATTTGAAAAAATCAAAAGAGATATCCATCTCATGGAACAAGGAGATGAAGAAGGCAAAGGACGAAGCCTTATCTGAAATTGAAGAAAAGTTGAAGGCTTGGCAGGAAAAATAAATTTATGAGACTCTCTTGAATAAGATGAAGGAGAATATCACGATTCTATACCTCAACAAGAGAAAAATCCTCTTAAACAAAGAAAAAGAGTGGAGAATGAGAAGCAGAGCTCTTTGGCTACAAGCTAGGGAAGAAAACACCAAGTTCTTCCACCAATTTGCAAATGGCAGGAAACTCTCCAATACAATTTGGTCTATTGACAGATGTGATGGTTCCAAATATTCTTCATTTGAGGACATAGCCTAGGAAGGAACATCACACTTTGAATCTCTATTTAAAGCAGACTCCAAGGCTAATATCGACTCTATCATTAGGCTTGTGAGCCTCTTCCTTAGATTCATAATGTTAGAAAAGAGGATTGCAGAGAAATAAAATAAAACAGATGAAGAAATAAAACACATAAGATACACAATACAATAAAGACATAAATATATGTGGTTTACCCAATATGGGCTACATCCACCAGAAAAATTTCCAGTCCTTCCTTTATTATTATCCAACAAATGAAGGGATACAACCTACATCACACACGTTGTAACTTCCTCTTCTTTTCTCACAGTCTCCTCTCTCATAATACAATATTTGCTCCCATACATTGTCGCAATACAATTCCCTCATACATAAAAGAGGGTTGCCTTCTAGGGAAAAAAACCCTAACATAACTTCTATTGTCAGATCTGTAACCTAATAATGAACGGTTCATATTGACTACAAAATTACAATATTTTACAAGGCAATTTTGCCAAAAAATTATCTTCGGGGGCGCTACCCCCGAACCCCTACTAAGGGAGTGATGCAATAGATGTGGGGGGGAAATCCCCCACACACCCACCCATAAGGAAATGGGATCCAAACACAGCTAAAAACATAACCTTTGAATCAAGAAGATAATCAAGTTCCACAAACAACACATAAGCCCAAAGGAAAATGATAAGCTTATGGAGGAGATGTCCATGGAAGAACTCAATAAAATACTACATAGTTTCAAAGGGATAAAATCCTAGGACTGGATGGGTTCTCAATTGATTTATACATAGGATGCTTTGAGTTCATTGGAGAATATCTCCTAAACCTAGTGGAATTCACCAGTACCACACAACACATACATGTTCCCTTCAATGCCACTTTTATAGCTCCCATTCCAAAGGTGGACAATCCAACTAATTTTGATCAATTTAGACCCATCTCACTCTACAACAACATATATAAAATTATATCAAATATCATTTCTCTCAGAATAAAGAACATCTGAGCAATAATATATCAGCAGGGCAATTTTGTTTCCTTCAGGGAAGGAAAATTCACTAGGAAATTGGCATTGCTCATGAAGGACTGTGCTCTATCCACACTCAAAGAGAGAGGGATATCACCTAAAAAGTGGACCTCTCAAAGGATTTAACATGGTCAGCTGGTTATATATCAGACTACTTCTTATTCACTTGGGCTTTGCCCACTCCTTTGTCTCATGGGTTTTGAGTTGCATCTCAACGACTTCTTTTGTTATTCTTATAAATGGCCCGTCCACCTCTTTCTTCAAGGGTGAACATGGGCTTAGACAGGGATGCCCATTTTCCCTGCTTCTATTCATGTTGGTAGCAGAAAGTATCAACCGACCGATCCATAAATAATCCTCCTTAGTCAATATGAAAGGTATAAATATCAACACAAATTTCACCCTGACACATCTCTTTTTTGTTGATGACATTCTTATTTTCTATGAAGGAAATCTCTTCTGCATAGAAAAGCTTAAGAATACCCTCCAATCCTTTTTCATTGCTACATGTATGCAAATCAATATGGATAAATCTTCTCTATATACTTGGGGAATGACAGTAGATGAAAGTCAACACATCTCAAGGATTCTTGGAACTCAGGCCAGGATCAATAATGATGGTATGAAATATATGGGTTTCACCCTAAAAGAAAAAAAATACAACAAAAAGGATTGGCAATGGTTGTGTGCAAAGGTAGAAAAGAGAATCCATTCTTGGTACAATAGATGGCTCTCTCGAGCATGTCACCTAGTGTTAGTAAAATCAGTTCTAAAAGTTATACCTGTATTTTGGACCTCTTTGGCCTGGGTACCAAAAGTTATCCTTGAGAAAATCATCCAACTATCATATCATTTCTTATGGTTGGGATCCAAAGAGAGAAAATCTCTAGTCTTAGCCTCCCGAAAAATAATCTCTTTACCAAATTATTTTAGGGGATAAGGGTTGAAAAACATCCACCTCTTTGCAAAAGCATTGGCTACCAAAAATGTTTGGGGGCTCATCACAAGCTCTAGATTCTAGTCTCGCATCCTAAAGGAAAAATATTTTCCTTCAGAATATGTCACTAATTGGATCTGAAGACCATAAAAATCCTCCAAAATGGTTCAATTGTTTGGAAAGAAATTGTTAACGCTTCCCCCCTAATTTAAAATTGGCTTATCTGGAAAATTGGAAATGGTGTTGATATTCTCATAGGAAAATATCCTTCGATTGAGTGCAAGGGAAAACA
This sequence comes from Picea engelmannii, assembly GCA_009831015.1. Taxonomy (NCBI): domain Eukaryota; kingdom Viridiplantae; phylum Streptophyta; class Pinopsida; order Pinales; family Pinaceae; genus Picea; species Picea engelmannii. The sequence continues at coordinate 105,163 of ML787989.1, forward strand.
TATTCTCTCAGCTCCACTAATCCAAGATTTAAACAATGAAGGAATATATCATCTCCAACAAGTCTCCCGACTGGATTTCTTGACAAACACTACTTGATGGATCAGCTGGCAGGAGATTGTTCTTTATGCAGCTCACGCTTCATCCTGGAGGGAATACACAAATGCACTATCCTCCTCCCTGGTAAATCTCTCTGATCAAATGGACTCTTTAAAACTAATCATTTAACCCCTCAAGGAGATATTCATCGAAACATGGATATGAAGCCCTATTCCTTGAACACATTGATGATCCAACTGCTTGGTGGGGGAAACTTCTCTGTAAATTGAAGCGTCCAACAATTTTTTTTTTTTTTTGTGTGGCTCCTTCTCATGCACAGATCTCCAACTTGGGAAAATGTTCAAAAAAAGAGTTTTGTTGTCCCTATCTATTGTGCTCTCTGCAAGAAAGAAATTGAAACAATCCAACATCTTTTTCTACAATGTTCCTTCTCACAATCTATTTGGAATGATCCGGGGACTCCTCTTGGAACATTTGTTCGTCGAGTGGGGGATTCAACAAAACAATCCTTATGGTCTTATATTATCTCATTAGATTCCTCCACCATAAAATCCCTTCCTCTTATTTCATCCTGGGGCATTTGGTTATCTAGTAACCACACCATCTTTGATGATACAGATCCCTCCTCCTACCACTATGCTATATCTTCCCTGTCTATCTTGGAATCCTTCCTTCAACTCACCTCTCCCACCCCAAACCCCCCCCACCCTACTCCCCTCATTGAAACTTCCCTTCCTTGGGCATTATTTGATGGAGCTTCCTAAGGAACTCCATCTTCCGATGTTGCATGGGGAATTCTACACTTAAATGGCTCCACCTCCACTTCCTTTGCTACAAATTTGGGGGATGCTACAAATAATTTCATTGAATTCATGGTAGTAAATATTCTTCTCATTATGGCCAAAGAAAAATGAATCTCTCACATTAACATCTATGGATACTCTATGCTTGTTATAAAATTTTTGAATGGCATACAATCCCTTCACTCCTACACTCGACAACCACTACTAGATGACATCAGAAGACTCCTTCAGAACTTCTCACATTTCTCCTTTTCACATGTCTACATGACCTGGAACAAAGAAGCGAACCAACTCTCTAAAGATAGAATGACAATAGACCAAGGATGTTGGAAAGTCTGGGAAAAGAGTCTGCTTGGATCCTCAGAGCTTCTTCACAACCCTTGGACCACTATCTGATTAATGTGAGTTTTTAGCTCATTTTTTAGGACTTCTTTTGTATAAATCTTGAGAATGTTTTATATATAAAGTTGGCATATGGACTTCCTACAACTCAGATCTTTTTTTAAGTCAAGGGCCACCTGTTTTTTTTATATTTTCTCTTGGATGGGGCATAGGATATATCCCCAGTATCCCAACAGGAGCTAGTAGCTACAAGAATGCTCACAACATATACTGATGTAATTTTGTCATAAATGGATAAAATTACTTGATTTTTTTCATGGGAAAAAAAACAAATTTATAATGATTGAATAAAATAATATTTCTTATATTTTAAATGATTTTGAAAAAAAATAATTTTTATTATGTATTATAAGATTGTTGTTTTTATTGTTTTATAACAATGAAGGTGGGAGTGGGGGAGATATTGAGGAAAATAAAAATATTTCCCCAATAGCCCCCCCCACCTCCACCTCCACCTTCATACGAAATTTTTTCAAATATCTCTCCCCATCCTCACCCTCATATACATTAAGTTTTCTCCAATATATCACTCCAGCCCCACCCTCATTTACTCGTATAATAAAGTTTTCCCCAATATCTCCCCCCACCTCCACTTTCATATGGAGAAGTTTTCATCAATATCTTCCCCCATCCCCATCCTCATTTACCTCAAGTTTTCTCTAATATCCCTCCCCACTCCCATCCTTGTATACTCATATATATGAGGGTGGGGGGAGATATTGGATAAAATTTAATAGTCTTTTCCAATGTCTTCCCCATAAAAATTTCTCTCCATTATCTCCCCTTAATCAAGTTTTCCTCAATATCCCCCCGTAACAAGTTCTCCCCCCATCCCCATGGGTGGGGGAGAGAGATTGGAGAAAAAATTATGAGGGGGAAAGATATAGTTTTCCCTAATATCTCTCTCCACCCCCATATATCCTCCTAGGGTGCGGGGAGATATTGAGAAAAACTTTATAGGGTGTTGTTCCTGAGATTGATTCTATGGCTCAAAGAATAATGTCAGGCATCAAAGATTTTAAATGAAATGTTTTTATGAGTATTTTTTCCTACCTTCAGTTTTCTAAGAAATAATCTTTCTATGAAATTAATGATAAGAAAGTACAGATGTTGTATCTTGTTATCTGAGTCGCAATTATAATGTCAAATGACATAGAAGAGATTCACAAAACTGTTAAAACAAAGTCAGGTATCAATTACAGATAAGTCTCACCTTGTTTGTTGTAGAAGAAAAGTAGAAGATGCACCCTTGAGAGGAGATAAAAATGCAACCATTCAGACAGGTCACAGGTCTTGTTTTACTCACAGTAATAACAGAGGAAAAGTTTTTACTGAATGAAATTATGATATATGATGATCACAATAGATGTAATACTAAATTGTAATCATTCACTCTTCAAGAAATACAGAAAGAAATTCGGAGAAATGGAAACACAGAGGAAACACATAACTCAAATAGAATGAAACTTAGAATCTCTATCTACACTTGTATTAATATTCAAAAAATTTCTCTTTTACATCCAACAAGAAACGCCCAACATTGGGCTAACAGCCTCAACATTTGGCTAGAAGCCCCTCTAAATAGATCTAAAATCTATCTATTTATACAAAAATTGTCTCAACTGAAAAAACCCTTGGACTTCCCACAATATCTGCCTGAAAATAGAATACAATACGAATCTAATAGAAACATGCAGTTATTGTTGAGTTTTGATTTGATTATGTTGGCGCTTCATTTGTCCATTCATTTTCTCGTAGATGCATTTGTTTTACTTTGTTCTTTTAACTGGATACACATGTCCATTAAGGGAACCATAATTATTGGCTTACTATCTTGGCCATCTGATTTCGTTGCCATCAGTCCCTTCAAATTCGTTTACTGGAATAAAGAGTTGCAGGTAGCTTATCACTGACTTGTTATGGGATGGCTAACGGTTAGGGGGAAGAGTAATTGTTCAAGTATAGGATGGTGTGGGGACAAGTGTCCAATTAGGAAGTGGGATGAGCGGATGTGAGAATGTGGGTGGTAGGGATAGACGGGGTAATTGACACGTGGAGAGTGTGATAGGCTGGAGGGTGAAAGGTAGAGTGGATGGAGGACAGGTGTTGAGTCAGGGTATTAACGGTCCATTGTCAAATAATCAACTAAAATAAATGACCTGAAGTCCCTTTATGCTTTTCTATTTTGCGGGGGCGTAAGGAAGTGGTTTTGAGGTAACCCGCCTTTCATCCTGCAATGCACCTGGTGATGCCACGTACCCCCGAGAGAAAACCTCAGTTTAAATTGCGGGACCGCCCTTCGAAATTAAACCCTGTGAAGTTTTCCCCCAGTAATCTCTCTCGACCGTTGATATCGAGAACTCGCGATCCACGATACTTCGGACCCGATCAGCTTGGCGCTCCTGCCAGATTTAGCCTTTCCCTGCCATATTTGGTCCCTTTCCTAGTTTATCAGGCTTCCAAACCGGTTTAGCATTCTGCTAGAATCTGATCCATCAAGATTCCTTGCAACTTTTCGTGGTGCCATAAAATTAGCCTTCCTATAACAAGAAAAGTTTGTAAGCTCTTCATTGAATAAAAAACTGTTAATTGCAAATGGTAAAATGATTTTGAAATTCTAAGAGCTTTATTCACAAAGTCTATCGGTCTTCATATAGATCTACTGACGAAGAACTTAATGAAATTTATTACCTAGAAAATCACAATAATTATTCAAATCATTAACTTTAGCCAATCATAAACGTCATTAACAATTAGATGATTCGACGTTCGTAGGTTTTGAATGTAAGAGGGTAGAAATATCCCGAAGGTCGAATTCACGGAGAAGTTAATATATTATTAATCATTTTTATGTTTTAATTAATTGTGTTTTAAACATTGAATTAGCCTTAAGTACTTCGACAGTTCGGCGTCTGGGAGTCTTGGATGTAGCATGATAGAAAACCTCTGAAGGCCGAAACTGTGGAGTGATTAATTAATACTTAATCGTGATTAACCTCCGTTATTAAATGTTTTATGAACTCTTTAAAACACTCTTTACTTTTTTGTAATGTCCAACACTTCGACACTTTGATACTTTAGTGGTTTGTGAACTCAATATCTATTAAAACTCCCGAAGGGAAATTTCCCAAAGTGACGTGGCAGAGATGACGCCATTCTAGATGACGTGTCAATAAAAGAGAGGTGCCACGTGTCACTTGAAAACGTGTGAAACATCTAACAAAAATGTCAAAATAAGTGCCACATGTCAACCCATGAAAGATTTAAAAGACATGTGTCCCATGACGTGTTTGTAAGTCCTTTAGGATTTATCGCGAGTGGTTATCTTTGGGCTTCAAAGTTTTGGGGTTTTTCTTGTTTAGATGCGTTGGAATACCCGAAGCTCGAAGCTCTGAAGCGACCGTTAAATATTTCCTTTTAAAACTCAAGCAACTTCTAAACTTCGGAGATCATTAGGACCGTTTGATCAAATCAAAGTAACTCGTCGACGATAGATATTGTGAGTGCCTTATTGCTAAATACCAACCAATGGATTTATTTTAAAACTAAAAGGCAATTCTCTAAGTTTTTTTCTTTTTTTGGGTAAAAATTTATTTCTAAGAGGCTCCATCTGTGTTCCAACATAGGCTCCATCTGGGGATTGTGGATCCCTGTGAGGCACAAAAGAACAGTAGACCAAGTGCCTTTATTGGGTAAATGGAGTCATTATTGCTTTTTGAAAAACATTTTCTCGTTTTATTTAAGAATTAATCATACATAGAAAAAATGAACTTAACCAAGTCCAAAAATCTCCAAAACATACTTAATGATTGATCTCAAGTTAGGCTACTAAAAAAATATTTTTCTTAAAATTGATTTCATAATTGTTTAAGATAATCAAAATAATTTTAACTAAAATATTTGACTTTGTTCACTTCAAGGTTAAGCAGATGTAACATATTTATTTAGGGAATCCCTAGTTGGTTTAGGATGTAAATATCACTAGAAAGAGAACT
>ML787989.1:110576-120590 GCA_009831015.1 Picea engelmannii
GATTCACTGTCAGCGAGCCTGTTCATTACCCCGGTGAAGTTATCTACTTATCCCATTGAATTTCCTTTCACCACTTCAATTAGCACTTTTGCATTTCACATGAGATGAGGGCAATCGATATACAAATTTCCTTTCATCATCTCTTTTGAACAAAATGGGGGCAATCAATTTATGAATTTCCTTTCACCATATGTCTTATACTTTAATATTTTGAAGTGGGGGCAATCAATTTATCTGTAACATACAAGGGATGATATCTGTTTAAAATATTTAGACTGAAAAGGAGGTCTGTCAATGATTTTAAGAATACTCAGAAACTAACTTTCCTCCGATTTTCAATACACCTTCGCCTATAGGGGAACACTTTTGGGAATTTTAATCTTTTCAGGGATAAACCTTGAGCAAATTTGTCAGTTTAAAATATGATATCGGAGCTAAAATTATCTGGATTAGCCTAGACATACTTTTTTCAATTAAAATGAAAGGAACATAAAAAATTTCGCCTAATCTTGTTTTGAAAATACGCTTTTGAGTTTTCGGAGTCAGGTCGAGTCTCTTTATTTCTATGAAGACTAAAAGGAGGACAAAGGAGAAAGAAAATCTGAAATGAATAAAAATTCGGGGATAGGTAAAAATAACCAAATCAAAGATTCGGGGGGTCTGAAACAAAAATGTCCTAATCCCACACAAGTTTTTATATTAAGTTCAGACTTCTTTTGGGTTTATTTATTATTATTTTTATTTTTTATACCAAAGATGGCTTTAGAATTTATGACACTTCGAGTAATATTCTTCTATATCTCCAATTTTTAGATCAGGTGATAACATGATCACGAGAAAAACTTCGTTTGCATTTATTTCAATCAATTTTATTCGGACAATAAAGAAGAATAGGAACTCATGCCTTATTTTTCTTTTGAATTAATAAGGAATAATATTTATTTATCACCTGATTTTAGAGAAACCCAATGCCTGATTTTTTTATTTAGCCTCATCTCCCCTTCACCAAGATCTATTCTGCCAAGAACCAAGAATAGTAGACCATGTGCCTTCATCCTTCTATGACCTGAAATTAACCTTGTCAAACTTCGAACCCCGTCATTGGGCTATGGATTCATAATGCCTAAAAACTGAACCATACTGGATGCCAAACTGAGAACCGAACTACTGAACTAAAATAAACACTAAACTAGAATGTTGAAATGAAATGTTGATTTGGACAACTTATTTATATACATTGGCCCTACACTAAACAAGCAAAATTCCATTCATCAAGTAATATGGAATTTCAAATGTAGCCATGCAAATAGTGGATTTCTTAACATACCTTGTTTTACGCTGGATGAAGGAATGAAAAAACAATAATTTTTTTGTAGCAAAGAATGAATAGGTAGCTTGTGCTTACTGCTGAAGTTTGGTTGTACAAAAAATGTTGCAACATTTTGGACCTTTTGAAGAAAATCCTCCAACCAAACAACCATTGGATCAGGGAAAGATAAAGAATTTTCAGAGTCAACCGATACCTCTTCTTGCTCGCCAAGCTGCATGAAATACCTTTGCACACTTTCTCCACTACTGATCTTTTCTTTTTCTAGCTCGAGAATGTCATATTTAGGCTCACTAGTTTGTTGCTTATCAATTGCTAAAAAAAAAGGAGAGATCAACTGCTCCAGTAACCCCTCCTTATCTCCTTTATCGCCTGTCCAAGAATCTTCTTGATAGCTGTCATACACAGGATAATTGCTTTTACAATGCAACTAATAATTTTCCTGTTGAACATAACTCTCTGAAGAAATAATTTGTTTCTCATCAACTTCAAGATCACATTCATCATAGTTATCAAACAAAGTTGAACTATTGTATGTTTTCATGCATGTTGGGAAAAAAATATTCTCTTCTTCATCGTCTGGATACTCATCATAAACAAGCTGATTATATAAAATTTATGAACCTTGACTTTCAAAAACCTCCATTTCTTGATAATATAGTAATGATGACTGAATACTAGCAGCTTGATCAAAATAATAATTTAGAGCAGTAGTTTGATCATGACAGTAAATACTATGAACATTTGGTACAATGAAAAATGCACTTAGAGTATCATTATCATTGTCAGTATCATTACCAAAGTCATTTTTTCCAAGAGTTGATTGCTTATGGTCTTCAATAAGCCATTGGCCTTCATAAGGATCTAGATACACAGAAGATTCATCATCATGTCTTTGATTTGCTTGAAAGACTGGAGGGTCTGCAAGGATTTCTTCATTTTTACTTACAATCAGATCGTCTTCATTCTTACTGCTGCAAGAAACCTCTTCTTTATTTACTTCAAAGTCTTCTTCGCATAAATCTGACTGATCTGTTTGAGGGAGATCTTGATTTTCTACAAATTCTTCTTCATATATTTGACCACAATTTCTATCATGTTCTGATTTTTCATCAGCAAACTGATTATCTTTACACTCTTGTTCTATGAAATCTAAATTGCAACAGTCTTCAAAAATAAGATCAGCTGGATAGATCCTCCTGCAATACTTATGGAAGGAAGAATGAAATTATTTTAACGATGAGATGTTGGAAGGAGGGAGATACTTGTACCAATGACGAGCATCTCCTCTCAGACTAAACATAAACAATTTAATCAAAACATCTTCATGATGAATATCTAGTTGATCCATAAGCTTATGAAAATCAAACAAGTGTTGTGCAGGATTGTCACCCACATCTTCTCTAAAATTAGGAAGTATATCTTTCCAAACTTCAATATTTGGAAAACCAAAAACATTTTTAAAATCCAAAGGAGAAAACCTCGCAACAATCCGAGCAGTGAAAGAAACTGACATTTTGAAACCAATGGAGTCGCTAGTGAATCATATTGAGTCTACGAACCAAGGAGTCACCAGGTGAATGATAAGATCCAGTTGAATGCCTATACCTTGTTCACCATCAAGGAATAGATCTAAGATTTGTCGTACCCTAGGGAAGATATAGACCTTCAAAACCGTCCCTGACAACAATGCCAGAAAGATGTTGTTCCCAAGATTGATTCTATGGCTCAAAGAATAATGTCATGCATCAAAGATTTTAAATGAAATGTTTTTATGAGTTCTTTTTCCTACCTTCAATTTTCTGAGAAATAATCTTTCTATGAAATTAATGATAAGACGGTACATAGGTTGTATCTCATTATCCGAGTCGCAATTATAATGTCAAATGGCGTAGAAAATATTCACAAAACTGTTAAAACAAAGTCATGTATCAATTATAGATAAGTCTCACCTTGTTTGTAGTAGAAGAAAAGTAGAAGATGCACCCTTGAGAGGAGATAAAAATGTAATCATTCACACAGTTCACAGGTCTTGTTTTACTCACAATAATAATAGAGGAAAAGTTGTTACTGAATGAAATTCTAATATATGATGATCACAGTAGATGTAATACTAAATTGTAATCATTCACTCTTCAAGAAATACAAAAAGAAATTCAGAGAAATGGAAACATAGAGGAAACACATAACTCAAATTGAACGAAACTTAGAATCTTTGTCTACACTTGTATTAATATTAAAAAAAGTTATCTTTTTCAACCGACAAGAAGAAACCAACATTGGGCTAGCAACCTCAACATTTGGCTAGAAGCCCCCAACATTTGGCTAGAATCCCCCCTGAATATATCTAAAATCTATCTATTTATACAAAAATTGTCTCAACTGAAAAAACCCTTGGACTTACCACAATATCTACATGAAAATAGAATACAAGACGAATACAATAACAACATGCAGTTATTGTTTAGTTTTGTTTTGATTATGTTGGCGCTTCATTTGCTCGTAGATGCATTCTTTTTCCTTTGTTCTTTTAACTGGGTACACATGTCCATTAAGGCCACCATAATTATTGGCTTGTTGTCTTGGCCATCTGATTCCCCTGCCATATATCCCTTCAAATTCGTTTATTGGGGTAAAGAGTTGCAGGTAGCTTAGCGATGGCTCGTTATGGGATGGCTAATGGTTACGAGGAAGAGTAACTATTCAAGTATAGGATGATGTGGGGACAAGTGTCCAATTAGGAAGTGGTATGAGTGAATGTGAGAATGTGGGTGGTAGGAATAAACGTGGTAAGTGACGTGTGGAGAGTGTGACAGGATGGAGGGTGAAAGGTAGAGTGGGTGGAGGACAGGTGTTGAGTTAGGGTTCTAATGGTCCAACGTCAAATAATCAACTAAAATAAATGACCCAAAGTCCCTTTATGCTTTTCTATTTTGCGGGGGTGTAAGGAAGTGGTTTTGAGGTAACCCATCTTTCGTCCCGCAATGCACCTGGTGATGCCACGTACCCCCGAGAGAAAATCACGGTTTAAATTGTGGGGCCTTCCTTTGAAATTAAACCTTACACAACTCTTCCCCCCGCAATCACTCTCGGTCGTTGATCTCGAGAACTCGCAATCCATGATACTTCAGACTCAATCAACTTGGCGCTCCTGCCATATTTAGCCCTTCCCTACCATATATGATCCCTTTCCTAGTTTATCGGGCTTCCAAACCGGTTTAGCATTCTGCTAGAATCTGATCCATTAAGCTTCCTTGCAAATTTTCATGGTGCCATAAAATTAGCCTACCTGTAACAAGAGAAGTCTGTAAGCTCTTCACTGAATAAAAAAATGTTAATTGCAAATGGTAAAACGATTTTGAAATTTGAAGAGCTTTATTCACAAAATCTATCGGTCTTCATATAGATCTACTGATGAAGAACTTAATGGAATTTATTACCTGGCAAATCACAATAATTATTGAAATCGTTAACTTTAGCCAATCATAAATGTCATTAACAATTCAATGATTCGACATTCGTAGCTTTTGAATGTAAGAGGGCAGAAATCTCTTGAAGGCCGAATTCACAGAGAAGTTAATCTATTATTAACATTTTTATGTTTTAATTAATCGTGTTTTAAACATTGAGTTAGCCTTAAGTACTTTGACAGTTCGGTGTTTGGGAGTCTTGGATGTAGCATGATAGAAAACCTTCGAAGGTCGAAACTGCGAAGTGATTAATTAATACTTAATCGTGATTAACCTTCGTTATTAAATGTTTTATTAGCTCTTTAAAACACTCTTTAATTTTTTGTAATGTCCAAGACTTCGCCACTTTGATACTTCGGTGGTTTGTGAACTCAATCTTTGTTAAAACTCTTGAAGGGAAATTTCCCAGAGTGACGTGGCAGAGATGACATCATTCTGGATGACGTGTCAAGAAAAGAGAGGTGCCACACGTCACTTGAAAACGTGTGAAACATCCAATATAAATGTCAAAAATAAGTGCCACGTGTCATCCCATGAAAGATTTAAAAGACGTGTGTCCTATGACGCGTCCGTAAGTCCTTTAGGATTTATCGCGAGTGGTTATCTTCGGGCTTTAGAGTTTCGGGGTTTTTGTTGTTAAGATTCATTGGAATACCCGAAGCTCAAAGCTCTGAAGCAATCGTTAAATATTTCCTTTTAAAACTCAGGCATCTTCTAAACTTCAGAGATCATTAGGACCGTTTGATCAAATCAAAGTAACTCATCGACGATAGACATTATGAGCGCCTTATTGCTAAATAACAACCAATGGATTTATTTTAAAACTAAAAGCCAATTCTCTAAGTTTTTTCCTTTTTTTGGGTAAAACTTTATTTCTAAGAGGCAAGATCGAAAGTTCAAAAGATCAAAATTATTTGTGTTCCAACATAGGGGTTGGGTGGACATATTGGTGAAAAAATTATCTCCCCCCGCCGCCATGTGTGGGAGAGAGATATTGAGTAAAAATTTATTTGGGGGAGATAAATTTCTCCCCAATATCCCCCCCTATTGCGACCCTCATTTATCAAGTTTTCCCCAATATTTTCTCCCAGCCTCAAGCATGAGTATAAAGTTTCCCCAATATCTCCCCTCACCCTCACCCTCATGTCTCATCATAATATACAATGTTTGTCTTCCTCATAGGAAAGAGGTTAAACAACAAATAGGGTAATATTCAGTCTAATGTATGGGACTAAGGCTAGATAATACTAGAAATCACATGACCCCATTGGAGGTAGCCTGAGTGATGAGTACAATGGATAATGGCTTTCTGGCAGATATTATATTTAATGAAAACAACTTTTGGTTTCAGAGTAAGGCCTAAAATTGCTTTCTATTGGCTAAGAGTTTGTTTTCCTCGAATAGAAGGAAACATGTTAACAACCCAAAATCCAAAGGCATTTGATAGGAGTGAAACTTTTCCCCTTTACGAACAACCAATAGGTTATTTTAGGTGGCACGAATTTCCTTGAATAATGATGATGAGTTAGGTGGCGTGGGTTTTCTTTTTGATTTCTTGAGTAATTTTGAGCATGTTTATTTTAATTAATTTTATGCATTTCATGTAGTGTAACAAGTGTTTTTAGTCTTAAGAGAAAAAATATCCTAAGTCCCAAAGCCCATTTCCTAAAAACTAGAACTGTTTTATTGGGGAAGTTAAGGCATTCATCAACACTGGAAATTTTTTTTTTTGAAGGTCCCCAAAACAAGAAAAGAAAGAAATTTGAGAGGTGTCGAAACACAAAATTTGGAGTTCATCGAAAGACAAATTTTAATGAGTGGTTATAATACAAAATTCGAAGTTCATCGAAAGGAAAAAAGGTAGGTTTTCCAATACAAATTTTCATGCACGTCGATAGGATTTCTTTTTGTGCATGCTGATAGGACAAATTTTCATGAGGACCAAAGGAGGGTGAATTTTGTTGGATTACTGAGAAGGGGGGTGAATCAGTAATAGAGAAATTATAATCCTTTTTAAACCAAATAATCCAAGTGTTATATCAATGTAGAATTATCATCCAATAATGAACAATCATACACATACACAGTACACCAGTGTTTTATGTGGAAACCCAAAGTGGGAGAAAACCACATAATGCTTTTTCTTATATGTCTTGAAGAATTGCATTCATTGGAAGCACCAAATTCCTTTGTTTTCCAGTTGCAACTGGAAGGAGGCTCCAACCCCCTAGTTTCTCAGGCTACAACCTGAGGGAAGATCCAACTCCCCAATTCTCTAGCTACAACCAGAAGGAGGCTTCAACCCCCCTATGTTCTCCGGCTACAACCACATGTCCTTGCCCCGTCCAACCACCCTGAAGTAGAAGTAGAATGATGGAACCACTGTCACACTATCACTATGAGATATACCACTGTAAACCTGTACCAATAAACATGAACCATGCATCAACCTGTACCTCAAACTGTAATTAACATGTACAATAAACAAGTGCATCAACTATGCACCAACCTGTACCAAACAACCTGTAATCAACCTGTACGATAAACAAGTGAAACCAACCATGTACCAAGTATGTGCCAATCATGTGTCAACGATTCATCAACTATGATTCATCAATATGTACCAACATCATCAACTATACACCTCATGTGTGTGCCAACTCATCAACTACTTGTCTCAACCATGTACACAACATGTTCTTTAACCAAAATCCCTCATCAATTTCATCTTCCAAATATGATTTGTAACTTTGTAATAGACCTCATGTATATGATCACATACCTACAAACCTTCCATAACTTTAACAACAAGAGACTGACATTTTCATCAAATTTTTCTTTAGTCTCACATGACTGGTTTTGGATTAGTCAACAACCCTAACTTGAAATAATCATAACTTTGTACCTGAATGAATAAATATCTGAAACTGATACACAATGTTCTTTAGTGTGTTTAATGCAATTACTCTAGGTGTCACTACTTGAAAACTCTTAGAAAATGAGTTATAGCAAAAATGGCATACCTTGCTGAATTCTGACTCATTCTAGAGAGCGACCTTGTAGAGTGTGCCCCACATGGAATGTTTGTTGAATTGATATGAAAATGTTACACAACATACTAAATACTTTAATATAACCAACACATTTGGTATTACTAAATTTGGAACTGTTATGAAGAAGTTATGACGTTTTTACTTGAAACACTTGTTTTAGACTAGTTTCAGGACAAGCCACAAACTCTATTTTCCATGGAGTGTAACTCCAAAAATACAACGACCCATAAGATGAATTTTTTACCAAAGATACCTGGATATGTTTCCTCAATGGAATATCAATTTCACAGTCTGAATCATTCTAGAAAAATTTTTATTGGGAAAATGATGAGATGACCTGTAAATAACATACCTTAGAAAACATCATCAAAGGAATTTATCCTTCCTTGAATTCCGACCTTCTTTTCTTCACCTTCCCTCAGAAATTAGGCTTAGATATCCTTTGGTTACCTCAAACACCTACATATATTCAATATTCTCAAGTGTGATAAAAAATTAGAGAGCCCTGCCTCTTATTTATACTCTCCAAGTAGCTTCCTTAAATACACCTTCTAGGTCACTTTGCCCACTTTCCTTATTTTAGGGTTAACCCACTTCTAATTTCTCCATTAAATTTATTATTTAAATAATTTATTTTGTATTCAATTTGAATTATAGTACACTCATCACTTCACTTTATTATTTACCTTCTAAAATCTCTTAAACCACTTTGACTACTTTGACCTTTTGGGGCTTCTAGATGACATATGAGGGTTCTCCAACTTCGTAATGCCATAACTCTCAAACCGTGAGGAGTTATGTGATGTTCCACATACCACTAGAAATGGAATGACATGTACTATCCATATGTAATAGTATTACCTGAAAATATATCAAAACTCATACCATTATCCATCAAACAAACTTGGGTCCATTACCCAAACCTGGGGTCTCCAACTTCTTATGGCCATAACTCTCTAACGGTGAGGAGTTATGTGACATTCCACATACCACCGGAAATGGAATGACAAGAACTATCCATATAGGATAGTTTCAGTGACAAATACAATGACCTTAATCTCATTATTCCACAAATAAGCATGGGTTCTCTAACCATACTTCTAGGATAACTCAATCCGCAAAGCGTCTTCCCGTGAGGGATTTCACCATAAGGGGAACACTTTGGAGTTCATCCATATCTACTTATTATCAAACATGAAAAGACAATAATGATTCATCTTTACATCAGACAAACATGGGTCCATTACCCAAACCTTTGTGCTACTGGGCTTTCTTCCTGGGTTGACATCAATGACAACCAACCTTAATCAACAATATCCCCCTTTGGCATTGATGGAAAAACTCTGATGCAAAACTGAAATTATGTCATGCAATACTAAATTCATATCACTCATGCTACCCCTGGAAACATGCCTCTGTCCTCTGCATCTCGGTGACCATTTCTCCCCCTGGAACCATGTCTCTGTCCTCTGCATTTAATGATTCTCTCCCCCTTTGTCATCAATGGAAAATATATCTTTCCATCTGGGGCTGCTCCCCCTGACTGAACTGTCCTCTTTATGGTGCTTCCTCATGTAAATCTAAGACATATAAGATAATAATTCAAAAGAATTCATTTTGGAGTAGAAATAACTCCGAGTCTCTGGCGAAGATACTCAAAGGGTTCCCATGGAAGTGGTTTTGTAAAAATGTCTGCCACTTGTTCTTTTGTGCCCACATACTCAACTCTGATTTTATTTTATACAACTTGTTCCCGTAGAAAGTGATACTTGATTGGAATGTGCTTTGTCTTGGAGTGCATCAACAGGTTCTTTGCAAGATACCAGATATAATAAATATGCAGAACATAAATAAAATGCTAGAAATGGCAGAATAAGAATAATATAACCAGCATAATCTCCACAATAACACAGAAATGATATAAGAACAACAACAGAAATAACACTTTGATTCAGAAAGCAATGTTCACGGGCCTCTTCGAGGGGGAAACCTCCAGTCGAGTAGCGCTCTGTTACAATAATTCTCCAAGCTAGGGTTTTCATACCCTTGACCCTTATTTATACTAAATATGTCTATCAAGAGAAGCATCTAGAGGAAGATCCTTCTAGAAGCGGAAGCTTCTATTAGGTCTTCTTACATCCACCTTATTCTATTTTATTGAAAG
>ML787989.1:122832-180289 GCA_009831015.1 Picea engelmannii
AGATGAGGATATCATCAAAGAAAACTAAGACAAAATGACGGAGAAAGGGACAAAAGACATGATTCATGAGGCTTTGGAAGGTGGAGGGGGCATTACACAAGCCAAAGGGCATGACCAAAAACTCATAGTGGCCCTCATGAGTGTGGAAGGTCGTCTTGGGAATGTCTGCCTCTTTCATACGTATCTGGTGATATCCCGAGCGAAGATCAAGTTTAGTAAAGAATTGAGCGCCACTCAATTCATCCAAGAGGTCATCAATGACAGGAATGGGAAATTTGTCTTTAATGGTCAGTTTGTTGAGGGCACGGAAGTTAGGACACATTCTCCAAGAACCTTCTTTCTTCAGGACCATGACTACAGGAGAAGAGTAAGGGCTCATACTAGGGCGGATAACACCTGCATTAAGGAGTTCCTGGACCATTTTCTCAATTTCATTTTTTTGTGATAAGGGGTGGCGATATGGATGAATATTGGGAGGAAGGATTTCGGGTACAAGGGGAATGGAATGATCATGAACACCGCGGGAAGGAGGGAGTCCTTTGGGAGTGGAAAATACCATTTGATGTTTAGAAAGGAGGGCTTGGAGGTCATGCGACAACGAGGGTGTCTCTGTTGCTTGTATGGCATGGAGTTGGGCAATGACACCAGAATGACCTTTTTTGAGCAATTTTTCCATGCGATGGGAACTAATGACCTCAGGTGAACCAACAGTGATGCCTTGGAATTTATATTGGTGGCCTTCCTGGTCGAATTGTATGGTTAATGCCTTAAAATCCATGAGAATGGGACCCAAAGTTCTTAGCCAGTCTGCACCCAACACAATGTCACAACCAACCATGTCGATAGAAAACATATGGGATTTTAGGTGGTAGTCACTGATTTGGAGACGAACATTTTCACAACGCCCTCCACATTTCATGGAACCACCATTGACAATCATGATTTGGAAATTGTTGACAACATGGATGTAGCAATGAGTTTCTTGGGAAATGCAGCGATGAATAAAATTATGGGTGCTTTCACTATCAACCGGAATGATGACCTTCAGATGCTTGATGCAATCGATTAACTTGAGGGTTTGGGGGGCAGAGAAGCTAGTGAGAGCATTGAGGGAAATGACAAGTTCTTCTTCGGGAGGGTCTGAGGGAGGGGTTATGTCAGTGATTTTAGGTGACTCAGACACAAGGGGAGTTTCAACATCCTCTTTCAAAATATCCTCAGAGATGGCAATAAAAAGATTTTGTTCCTTACACTTGTGGCCAGGAAAATATTTGTCGTCACAATTATAACAAAGGCCTTTGAGTTGGCGTTCAACCATTTCAGCCCTGGTTAATTTTTGGATCTTTAATGGGGTGGAGGGAGTAGTGGGAGTGACGGGTTTAGGGCGAGGGATAAAGGAGGTTTTCGGTTTTGAGAGGATACAACCTGTTGTGCTTCTTTATCTCTTTTAGTAGCCTCCACCCAACTCAAGGGTCGAGCCATGAGGACATGGGCCCGAATCTCCTCCTTGAGGCCATTAATAAAACACTCTCGAAAGAAAGCATCAGTCATGCCCTCTGTTCGAAAAGCCAGTCTCTCAAAGGAAACTATGAAGTCTTCTACTGTTTCAGATTGTTTCAACTTTGTCAAATGGCCCAAATAGTTAGTGTCTGTGTCAAAGCGTTCATAAAGCTCAGTCACAAATTGGGTCCAAGCAATATACCCTTGACGGGAAGTTTTTCTCCATTGCCACCATTGCCAACGTTCTTGATCTATATGGAGAACACCATACCGGAGTTTGGTCAAGTCATCTGTGATGCCGTATAAAGAGAAATAATGTTCCATTTGGGTTACCCAACCAGTGGGGTCCGAGCCATCAAATTTGGTCACATCCACCCGCAGAAGGCGTAGGTAATGTTGAAAGTGATGGGGTTGAAAGGTATGGGGCTGAAAGGTATGGGAAGAATGTTTGCCTTTGGTCTTTGGAGGTGCTTCAGAGAAAGGGTCATCTGTAGGGATCTTCAGTTTGGTGTAGAGTGATGCAAAGACAGATTCAAGCTGGGTGGTCAGTTCTTATTTGACTTCCTCCATTGAGGACTGCATGGTTGTATTTATGGATGAATCAATGGAGGAAATAGTAGCACTGAGTTGTTTCACTTCTTTTTGGGTCTCGAGGAAACCAAATTGCAAGGTGTTGAAGCGAGTTTCCAGATCTTGGCTACGGGTATGGGCCATGAGGATGGGTGAACTGAAAAGGGGCGGGCGGGGTCAAATTTTTTTCCGAAAAATGATATGGATGAATGTGATAAGGGAGAAGAGATGAATCCAATGGAATAGGTCTCAAATAATGGTGAAATTTTTTTCAGACTTTTTTTTTTTTACACATACAGAGTTATACTCCGGTTTGAAGAATACTGCAGTGATGAAATCCCCAAATGCTTAACCAGAAAGAAATGTGTATTTACTTGGAAACCCGAACACAGTTGCACAACAATAGATCCAGTCTGTTTTAATTTGTTTATGTTTCTGTCCCCCAAGGGTTAGGTATTCAAGGGTTCTATAGACAAGGGTTTTCCATGTGCTATAACTCTCTGATATACGTGCGGGGTCCAACAATAGTACTCGACCCAATATCTCAGGGCACTAACTAAGGAGGATAGACTGTACCCTTAGTCGTACTACCTGACTACCCAGGTACTAGAGAGTATCTTCCCGAGTGATGTTCTCGGTGACACTATAGAAGTTCGACGACCGATAGGTTTATCTAAAGAGGGCTTCAGGAAATCTAGGTCGATCCGTACACAAGTGTTGTCTGATGCGCTACCACTCGAAGGGGTACCAACAGGGGTTATAAGGGTGGCCAACATATGTGCTCTTAAGAACCACTTGTATTTCATGTGTGTATGAATCCCTAAACCGTGGGTTTATGCGTGTAACGACAGATCTCTGTGGCTTAAAGACGCCAGAATACGTCTCTACCCTGGAAAAAAATTCCCACAATTTCTGCCAAGGAAAGTGCTCTGATACCACTTGCAAGATACCAGATATAAGAAATATGCAGAACAGAAATAAAATGCTAGAAATGGTAGAATAACAGTAATATAACCAGTATAATCTCCACAATAACACATAAATGATATAAGAACAACAACAGAAATAACACTTTGATTCAGAAAGCAATGTTCACGGGCCTCTTCGAGGGGGCAACCTCCAATTGAGAAGTGCTCTGTTACAATAATTCTCCAAGCTAGGGTTTTCATACCCTCGACCCTTATTTATACTAAATATGTCTATCAAGAGAAGCATCTAGAGGAAGATCCTTCTAGAAGCGGAAGCTTCTATTAGGTCTTCATACATCCGCCTTATTCTATTTTATTGAAAGGCCTTATTAATATTGACCTTTATTACATCCGAATATATTGATCTACCTATGTGCGGGTTAGGACCCTAACATTCTTTGAGATGTTGATGGCGCTTGTATTATCACAATAGATTGGAATGGGCTCATCATACTCAACCTGTATATTTGTCAAAGTTTGTTTAATCCAAATAACCTGTGTACAACATGTTGTTGTTGCAATATACTCTGCCTTGGCTATATATAGAGATACTGATGATTGTTTCTTGCTTAGCCCTCATACTAAACACTCACCCAAGTAGAACCCTGCTCCACTGGTGCTTCGTCGATCATCTATACAACTTGCCCAATATGCATCTGTGTAGGCAATAAGAGATAGATCCTTTCCTTTTGGATACCATAATCCAAAATCTTTTGTTCCTTTGAGATATCTGAAAATTCTCTTCACTGCTAATAAATGTGATTCCTTTGGTGCTGCTTGAAATCGTGCCACCTATCCAACTGCCTGCATTACATCTGGTCTGGATGTTGTCACATATAGTAGGATGCCAATAATTGACCTGTATTTCCTCTGATTTGTAGACTTTGAATCATCATATTTTCTTAACTTGCAACTGGTTTAGATGGGAGTGATAACTGGTTTGCAATATTCCATTCCGAACCTCTTTAACATTTCTCTGATATACTTGGTTTGAGAAATAAAAATTCCTTGGTTTCTTTGACATATTTGAAGTCCCAGAAAGAAGGATAGTTCTCCAAGTAATGACATTTCAAATTCATTCTGCATATCCTTTGCAAATTTCTAGCTTAACCTGTCATCATCACTACCAAAAATAATATCATCAACATAAACTTCAATAAATAAAATATTACCTTGACTTACCTTGATGTAGAGATTGTTGTCTGCACTTCCTTTTCTAAACCTTGCCTACTGTAGATATTTATTTAGTCTAAAGTACCATGCTCTAGGATCCCGTTTTAGACCATACAAGGCCTTCTTTAATTTGCACACATAGTTTGGATTTTCTGACAACTGAAATCCTTCTGGTAGTTCAATGTAGACTTCTTCTTCAAGTTCCCCATTCAAAAAAACTGATTTTATGTCCATTTGATACACTTTAATATTTTGGAGCATGCATAAGCTAAAATAAAACGGATTGCTTCCATTCTAGCAACTTGGGAAAATGTCTCTTCAAAGTCGATTCCTTCAATCTGTGCATATCCTTTACATACCAATCTAGCTTTGTTCCTTGTAACTTGTCCATATTCATTCAATTTATTCCTAAAAACCCATTTTGTGTCAATCACATTCTTATTCTTTGGTCTTGGAACCAATTTTTGAGTGTCATTTTTCTCTATTTGATCCAATTCTTCATCCATGGCCTTATTCCAAAATTCATCCTTGTTGGCTTCTTCAAAATAGTTTGGTTCAATTGTAGATAAGAGTGCTAGGTGTGTTTGTTCTGGTGAATGGATTCTTCTTTTAGTCCCAACTCTTGCATCTTTGTTTCCGATAATATGATCTGAAGGATGATTCTTCTGTACTCGTCTGCTAGGTGTATCTGGTGACACTTGTTGAACTTGCTCTTATGCTTCTGTCGGATTCTCTTCATCTTCCTCTTCTACTTCTTTTTCATCTTCTGCTTCCTTTTCGAAAGGTTGTTCCATTGATTCATTTTCTTCTTCCTTTGATTCTGGTCCGCCTGTTTCATTAATTGTTACGTTGATGCTTTCCACAACTTTGTTCAATCTCATATTGTAACACTTGTATGCTTTCCTTGTACTTGAGTAACCAACAAGTACTCATTTGTCCACATGAGATTCAAACTTTCCCATTCTGCCATCTTCTCTTTTGATGTAGCATTTACTTCCAAAAACTCTGAAGTGCTTCACATTTGTTGGTCTTCCTTTCCATAGCTCGTAGGGAGTTTTGTTAGTGTTGTTTTTGAGCATTACTCTATTTTGAATGTGAACTGCTGTATGCACTTCCCGTGTCCAAAATATATCTGTCAATTTGGAATCCATTAACATTGTTTGAGCCATTTCCTGTACTGTCTTGTTCTTTCTTTCAACAACTCCCTTCCGTTGAGGTGTCCTAGCAACGAAGAATTGCGTTTTTATTCCATGATTGTTGCAGTAGTCCATAATTTCCTTTGAAGTGAACTCTCCTCCATTATCAGATCTCAAGCATTTGATTTTTGAATCCATTTCATTTTCAACCATTTCCTTGTAGATCTTAAAGTTTTCAAAAGCTTTTGACTTATTCTTGAGAAAGCAAACTACAGTGATTCTTGTATAATAATCAACTAATAACATAAATTATTTCTCACCTTTTAAACCCTTTGTTGTAGTTGGTCCAACTAGATCAGTGTGCACAATTTTCAGTGGTCTTGTTGTTGAATATTCATTTGATTTGAACCTGGTCTTTGTTTGCTTTCCTTGTTGACAATGCTTGCATAAAGTGTTAGTTGGTTTCGTGATCTGGGGCATTTCTTTGACTGCTTCTCTTTTGTTGACTTTGACAAGGTTATCAAAATGTATGTGACCCATTCTTCTGTGCCATAGCCAACTTTCATCTTCCTTTCCTAGACAACACTTTTCATTTCCAATTTCACTTAACACATATATGTTGCTTAAAGTTCTTGCAGCTGTAGCAATCAATTTTCCTAAACCTTATTTTCTTATCTCGCACTTTTGTGAATCAAAAGTAACTTTATGACCTTGGTCACACATTTGACTCACACTTAGAATATTATGTTTCATATCTTCTACTAGTAGAACATTTTCTGCCTTTGTATTCTTGTTCCCAATTATGACTGTGCCTTTTCCAATGATTTTAGTTGAATCATCATTTTCGAAGGAGACTGATCCATATCTTTCCTTTCTTAATGTAAGAAACCTGTCTCTATCACATGTCATGTGTTTTGAACAACCACTGTCAACATACCAACCACATTTCTTCTACTTAGCCTGCAGAGTGAGTGTTCATTCTTCACTGCTATACTGATTCTGCTTTCTTATCCATGTCCTTTTCTGAGGTTCTTGTCTATGACTGTTGTTATTTTGTTGCGGTTCTCTAGGAGGGACTTCCATTCTGCAATCTTTGGCCATGTTTCCAAAGTTGTTATATTTGTAACATTCCACTTCAGTGCTCAAAGATTCAAACCTGTTGTAACTTCTTCTATGTGTTTCACTAGGCCTTCTTGGATAACCCTTTTGTGTATGAATTTCAAAGTTGTTTATGTTCTTGTTGTTAGCTCTGCAATTCACATATTTATGTCCAAAATTATTACATGCATAACATAAACCAAAAAATATATTTTGATACCTGGGAGTTGAATATCTTCTGAAAAGAGGTGCTCTTATGAATCCTTCTTCTTCTTGAGGCCTATCTATCTGTTGTTGATTTTGAAATCTTAATCTTCTCGGTGGAGGAGTGTCCTTGTAATCTTCCTTGTATATCTTCCTATCCTCTTTGATTGTTTCTGCATAGCTTTTTGGATATGTTTCTTGCTCTGTTGTTTTGGAGCTTGATCTCTTTTCTGTCTGATTGTATCCAAGTCTGGACTTGTCAAGATGAGATTTTTGACTGCTGATAATGTCATCCAAAACTTTTGAGCTATTCTGCATATTTTTCTTTTGAATATCCTTTCTTAATGTGACAATCTCTGCTTCCAAATTTCCAATGATCTTGTCCTTTTCTTCTAGCTGTTCTTTGAGTGCTTCTTCAATTCTTTTATCTTCTTCTATTTGAACCTTCAAATTTGTGATCATTTTTTCTAGTTCTTGAGTGTCTTCTTTCTTGTCTAGTTCCGCTTGTAGTTTCTTGTTTTTCTTCTTTTCTTTTCTGATAACTTCTATGGAAAAAATCAATTCTTCTCGGTAGTCAACTTCTGTCTCTTCAATTTCTTCTTCGACTTCTTCATATTCTTCTTCAAATTATTCTTTATCAGAGTCTTCTACTTCCATGAATAGAACTATTCTTCTCTCACTATCACTGACTTCATCTTCATCTGATGATGAGATGTCTTCTTTGGTGCATAAGCTTTTCTTGAAAACTTTATTTGTAGTTATTTTGCCTTTATATGTTTGTTTTCCTTTTGAGTAACCTTCATCATTTCTCTTTTTCTTATGAGGACATTTGTTAGCAAAATGAACAATACCATCACAATTAAAACAAATTAAAGGAAGCTTACCTCTATACCTACCGTCGGTTCCCTTGTTCAGTCTTTTGACGAAGTTGGCCACTTCTTCATCATCTTCCGAGACGTAACTATTGTTGCTATGTTCTTCTTGTTGCTTTTCCTTTTGCTTTGATTTTTTGGATGCTTTGAAAGTTGCTTCTTTTACATCTGGATTTTCTTGTTCAGTTCTCATTTCATATGCGGTGAAGATTCCATGCAGTTCATCCATGCTTATTGAGTTTAGATCTGATCTTTCTTCTAGTGCTGATATTTTAGGGTCAAATCTCATAGGAAGAGATCTTAGTACCTTTTAAACAATTATAGATTCTTCGATTTCTTCTCCCAATCCTATGATTTCATTCACTGTTTCATCAACTCATAAGAAGTAGGCTGCAATATTCTCATCTTCCTTCATCTTTAGTTGTTCGAATTGACCTCTGTAAGTTTGAAGCTTTGCTGCTTTGAATTTTGAATCTCCTTCATAAATATTTCGAAGCTTGTCCCAAATATCTCTAGTGGATTTACAATGTGCAACTTTGGTGAAAACCATTTCACTGAGACCATTCGGAAGTGCATTTGTGGCTTTGGAATTATTCTGACCGAGTTTCACTATTTTTTCATTTGTTGGTGGAACTGTTGGTATTGTGTATCCATCTACAATTGATTGTCAAGTTTCAAATTCCTATGCATGTATATATGTCTTCATCCTTATGCTCCAAAAATCATACTTTTTCCCATCAAGTTGTGGTATTCCATTTTTATACAAGTTTTTTCTCTCCATGATCTACCTTTCAGTGGTTAAATTGATTTATGAAGGAACCTGTCTCTGATACCAATTGTTGGATTACTAAGAGGGGGGGTGAATCAATAATAGAGAAATTATAATCCTTTTTAAACCAAATAATCCAAGTGTTATATCAATGTAGAATTATCATCCAATAATGAGCAATGAACAAATGAAAAATCATACACATACATAGTACACCAATGTTTTACATGGAAACCCAAAGCGGGAGAAAACCACAAAATGCTTTTTTTGATATGTCTTGAAGAATTACATTCATTGGAAGCACCAACTTCCTTTATTTTCCAGCTGCAAATGGAAGGAGGCTCCAACCCCCTAGTTTCTCAGGCTACAACCTGAGGGAAGCTCCAACTCCCCAATTCTCTGGCTACAACCAGAAGGAGGCTACAACCCCCTATGTTCTTCGGCTACAACCAGAAGGTGGCTACAACCACCTGTCCTTGCCCCGTCCAAACGCCCTGAAGTAGAAGTAGAATGATGAAACCATTGTCACACTATCATTGTGAGATATACTGTTGTAAACCTGTACCAATAAACCTGAACCATGCATCAACCTGTACCTCAACCTGTAATTAACCTGTACCATAAACAAGTGCATCAACCATGCACCAACCTGTACCAAACAACCTATAATAAGCCTGGACCATAAACAAGTGCAACCAACCATGTACCAAGTATGTACCAATCATATGTCAACTAATCATCAACTATGACTCATCAATATGTACCAACATCATCAACTATACACCTCATGTATGTGCCAACTCATCAACTACTTGTCTCAACCATGTACACAACATGTACCTTAACCAAAATACCTCATCAATTTCATCATCCAAATATGATTTGTAACTCTATAATAGACCTGATGTATATGATCACATACCTGAAAACCTTCCTTAACTTTAACAACAAGATACTGGCATTTTCATCAAACTTTTCTTTAGTCTCACATGACTAGTTTTCGATTAGTCAACAACCCTAACTTGAAACAATCATAAATTTGTACCTGTAATGAATACAGATATGAAACTAATACACAATGTTCTTCAATGTGTTTTATTCAATTCCTCCCAGTGTCACTACTTGGAACCTCTCAAAAAAGGAGTTATAGCAAAAATGGCATACCTTGTTGAATTCAGGCTTATTCTAGAGAGCGACCTTGTAGAGCGTGCCCCGTATGGAATATTTATTGAATCGATCTGAAAAAGTTAAAAATAATACTAAATACTATACTCTAACCAAAACATTTGGTCTTACTGAATTTGGAACTATTATGAATAATTTATGACGTTTTTACCCGAAACAGCTGTTTTAGACTAGTTTCAGGACAAGCCACAAATCCTATTTTCCACATAGTGTAAATCCAAAAATACAACGACCCACAAACTAAATTTTTTACCACAGATACTTAGATATGTTTCCTCAATGGGATATAAATTTCATGGTATGAATCATTCTATAAAAAAAGTTATTGTGAAAATGGTGAGATGACCTGTAAATAACATACCTTAGAAAACATCATCAAAAGAATTTATCCTTCCTTGAATTCTGGCCTTCTTTTCTTCACCTTCCCTCAGAAATTTGGCTTATATATCCTTTGGTTACCTCAGACACCTATAGATATTCAATATTCTCAAGTGTGATAAAAAATGAGAGAGCTTTGCCTCTTATTTATACTCTCCAAGTAGCTTCCTTAAAAACATCTTCTAGGTCATTTGTCCACTTTCCTTATTTTAGGGTTAACCCACTTCTAATTTTTCTATTAAATTTATTATTTAAATAATTTATTTTGTATTCAATTTGAATTATAGTACACTCATCACTTCACTTTATTATTTACCTTCTAAAATCTCTTAAACCACTTTGACTACTTTGACCTTTTGGGGCTTCTAGATGACATATGAGGGTCCTCCAACTTTGTAAGGCCAGAACTATCAAACCGTGAGGAGTTATGTGACATTCCACATACCACCAAAAATGGAATGAAATGTATTATCCATATAGAATAGTATTACCTGCAAATATATCAAAACTCATACCATTATCCATCAAACAAACTTGGGTCCATTACCCAAACCTGGGTTCTCCAACTTCTCATGGCCATAACTCTCTAACCGTGAGGAGTTATGTGACGTTCCACATACCACCATAAATGGAATGACAAGCACTATCCATCTAGGATAGTTTCACTAAAAAATTCATTGACCTTCATCTCATTATTCCACAAATAATCATGGGTTCTCTAACCATACTTCTAGGATACCTCAATCCACAAAGCATCTTCCCGTGAGGGCTTTCACCATTAGGGGACCACTTTGGAGTTCATCCATTTCTACTTATTATCAACCATGACAAGACAATAATGAGTCATCTTTATATCAAACAAACTTGGGTCCATTACCCAAACCTTCGTGCTACCGGGCTTTCTTTAAGGGTTGACATCAATGACAAACAACCTTAATCAACAAATTTTTGAGTTCACTGAAAAGAGAAAAAAGGCAAGAATCAATGTAAGACAAATTTTCACAGACATTGAAAACACAAAATTTGGAGTTCACCAAAAAGGAGGAAAAGAAAAAACTGAGTTTGTCGAAAGGAGAAAAGGTAAGTTCGCCAATACCAAAAAGAAAAATCACTTTATCAATGAGCAGTGTTCAACCAAATAGTTTAAGTGTTGGAAGAGTTTTAATTTTTCATATTTGTCAATGGAAGGTTTTGTGTTGCATTTTCAGAATGGTCATAAGCTAATTGGCATTCTCTTTATGCACTTTGTTTTAGGTATGCGGTGTAATCATGATTTCACATCATTGCATAGGGAATTTTATGAGAATTAGAGAATTTTAGTGATCTCCGAGGAGGTAAAAAAAGTTATTTTTAGCGATCACTGAAGAAGAGAATACATTGGTAATAATTGCATAGATTTGGCGATTGTCCCGTCCGATCGACATTTAATTGATCCAATTTGACAAACCCAATTGGATTAGAACTATATTTTTTCATCATTGCGATTACATTAGATCCATTGGATTTTTAAAATTGAACTTCTCGATTGAATTAACCATTTTGATATGAATTTAAGCTGAGCTTTGTGAGAATTGAGGATTGTAGATTGTTTTTGTTGTTGTAGCTTTGAGCCAAAGATTAACATCGTTGGTGTGGGTAATGTTGAGCAGTAGTTTTGTTGTGTGAGTGTGTCTCGTTGCATAGAAAACAATTTTATAAGCTAGTGCAAATTGTGCATGTTTGTTCTCCATTTGGATTTTGCAATTTCCTCATTTACTCATAGCAGGTAAGTTATTAAGATTTGATAAATAAAAGGGTCTTCGATTGAATTTCTTGTGATAGTAGATATATGTGTAATTCATGAATTTTAATTCTATAGCATTGTATGTGAATTATGAACTATTCTCAAGATTGTTTGAATTCAGGTTCACTGTTGAAATCGTGTATTATGTTTAACTAAGAAATGGATAACCACATTGTAATTACCTTCTTTATTTTTTTGGAATTGATTAGATGTAGGGAATCTGCCACCAAGGATAACTCTTTGGAGGCCGCATGTTAGGTCTCCTAATATTAACACTAAAGAAACAAAAACTAGGGAAGGTTCTCAGAATAAACATGTGGAAATTGAAGACCCAATAGAATAATATCTTCCCCATGATTCAATTCCCTGAATCTAAAAATTATTTACTACGACCCTTATTCAAGGACACTGAATCAAGTACCATAACTAAAGTACTTTTTATAGGATGTAATATTGGAGATTTAGAAATTCAAATATCTAGAAATGGTGCCTCATAGTGACCTTATTGTAAGAGAGATAGAGTTTTTATGAACATAAGGAGGTCTTTCTTGCATTTGGTGGTAGAAAGAGCACACATTTTCCCTTGCTTTGAAGTTATTGATTGGATTATATACCACACTATTTTGACGAAAAACATGATTGTGGAAGCTAGAGGTGAGTGCATTGGTTCTTTCTTAGTAGAGCACTTGAAGAAATATTACAAATTTCAGAAGCATGAACTTCACCTAGTTACTTCTTTTGTGAATGACTTCTATAACAAGAATGATGTAGGAAATATTTTAGCATGTTGGTGGAAGGAAGATATTTTTTTAAAAATAGAGCTAGTGGTTGGTATGCTATAATAGGTTTAAGAGTACCATACATGTACCTTATGGTATTGATATGCAAATTGTAAGGAGAGAAGGATTGTTCACAATTTTCAGATGCATGGATTCCTTTAGCATATACAATGGCTATAATAGGAGGGTTCTTTAATTGTGCATGCATTTTATCCAACCAACTTGGTGTTATGATTGAGAGAATTCATAAGGAAAAATAAAATCCCAATGTAGTTCCTTATTTTTATATGGATTCCTATTTATTAGATGTAGAATGTGCTACAAATGTATTATCGGGTCTTAATTTTAGTTGGCATATCTCACGGGCCTCTGTGCATGTCTATTTCCATAACTTATGGGAAAATAAGTACAAGAAGGCATATATTTCTATTTGTGATCATTTCTTGGCATGCTTATATTTCATAATTTTCTGTGAGGAATGCCCCAGCTAACAAATAATGCAAATAAGATTATAATTCATGTTGGTAATCGGTATATACAAGAAAATATAACTTATAAAAGGATTTTATGCACCTCATTTTTTTTCCAAAATATGTACCAGATGAGTTGTTTGTGGGAGATATAGCTTATCAAACAATGCTCCAAGGATTCAATGCTTCACTACTTAAGGAGGCAAAGAAAAATATTTTTATCCTGTATGGTTTTAGGATCGGAATTGATTTCATAAAGGACCTAAAACATGCAAGGAAGGAAGGAAGCAACCAACCATCTAGAATTCAATTTCCATTTGGGGCAATTTAGAAGGCATGATCCCAATGGGTTGGTCCCCAAACATTGCAATTTAGTTTCTTCAACTTGGCCTTAAAGTCATGGGAGGAGGGAGGATGAGTTAGTTTTTGAAGATGCTCATGACTAGGATGAGATATTAGAAAGAAAGAAGAATCCTCAGAATACAATTTTTAAAGCTCTGTCCACTGATGAGTAGATGCTAGAAATATAGAGATGAATAATTGTTGGGAGAGATGGGAGAGAGACTCAAGAACTAAGGAGGTTAGAGGAAATCATATTGAAGGAAGAAGTGGAATTAAAGGACATTCAAGATGACCAGGTTAGATTACAACAAGAGAAGGAGTCCCAAAGAAAAGAAAAATAAGAACTTAGAAAAAAATGAGAAGAAGAGGTTGTTCAAGAAGAATTGGAAGCTAAAACGAGGGCTTCTGAAGTAAAACAAAGAGAAAGAGACTTGTAGAGGTAGAGGGAAAAGGATGAGTTAGAAAAGAAATTGGAAGAAGAGAGCATTCATCAAGAGGAAGAAAATATAAATAAAGAAGAGGAACAACAACATATAATCATTAAGGAGCAAAGGAAGAAATTAGAAGAGGAAATGTTGCAACAAGAATTGGCTACAAGGGAACACAATACTATAGAACAATAGTTGGCTGCAAAGGAACATAGTGTTAGAGAATAGACACCAATTGAGAAACTAGAGAAACAACCTATAGGTTCACCCAAGAAATTTATTGACTTAACTAAGGATGAGGAAAATGTCCCTGGATTAGAGACCCTTTGGAGGATATTTTTGATCTTGAATCCATTGCTTACAACTATCGAAGGCAGACCATTATAAAGAGAACACAAAAGAGAAAAATAATAGATATCAATAGTGTTGTAATATGCACTATAGAAGAGCCTCTACTAGACACTAAGAGAGATAAATCTTAGTGAACTACTATCTACTGGGGTAGTGATTTCTCATGCTACTCTTGATGAGGCTAGATATAATGAGAGAAACATGGAGAAAATGAAAACAAATATTACATTTCTAGGAAATTAGGCAGTTTATTACAAGGGATCCCCTAATATTGTAACCAAGTTCATGGATGATATATTGAGGAATATATGAAACATGAGTACATAAAGTGTATTTTATTGCCAAAATAATAGAACTTCAAGAAGAAACTCTACAATTATATATAGTACATAAAGAAATCTTGAAATGGAACGAGAGACAAACCAAAGTTCAAGGTCAAATTGAATATATCAAATAAATTCAAAAGGCCCATAGGGAAGAAGACCAAGATACCATAATCTTGATGGAGGAAGGAATAGCCAAAATACAAAGATTAGTGTAGTTCTGGGGAGAATTGGTTGTAGTGTCAAAGAATCAGTTGAATGATGAATGGTCAACATGTCTGAAATTGTGTCATTTTGTCAATAATGCCACATATGAAATTCATTTACCTATTTTCAACCAACCTGGCAAATTTCAACCTATTGATGAGGTGTTATTAGAGTTCAAGAAAATTGTGGACAAATGTGATGCTGAAGTAAAAGGGATAACAATAATAGAGTGCATCAAATGAGAAGTATCTAGTTGGATAAGTGAAGACTTTCGCTAAACTAGAGTCAATGATTCCAAAGATAGAAAAGTACATTTAGTGTTTTAACCATGAGAAGGAGAGTCTAATTTTACCTATGGATCAACATGTTTCCCACATCTATAGTTGTGTGAAGAGTTATTTGAGCAGTGGGCCAACAATGACGTTGAACATGCATTTGATGAAACATTCAGTCCATTAGAGTATAACGACATGGAAGCTAAATGAGATTTTATAATTTTTCTTTATACTATTTTAAAGTTGTAATTTTGATTATAAATAAAGGAATCAATCTCTAGAGGCGTTTCTTTGGACTCTAGAGTAATTTCACTAGGATTGTAGTGATGAACTATTTCAAATCTTAATTCAGAAAACATTTCGTTTTGCAGTCAAGACATTTTGGTTTGCTGAAGATCTATTTATGTGCATACATTCTATATTGTGGATCATTCTGCTATTGATTAAATGTCACATGAGTAATAAGAATTTCAATATTGTTACACTATCTTATATTATTGAATGAATTATTGGGTATTTTTAGAGAATAGTTTTTTGCTTTATTAGTTTATTTTCATTTCCATTGAGGATACTGTGGAATTACTTATAAGTAGTCTATTTTTATAACTTTCATCTCTTTCTGTAAATAAATAGTTTATGTTTTCCTGAGTATTATCATGCGATAATTAGTTCTTAAACGAATTAAGTTTAAGACAATCAAAAGGTGCTAGTCTTTTTCATTGACTATTCCCATAGGTTATCTTGTAGAACATATTTCTTCAAACTCATTAGATTGATTTATTTTTTGCATCAATTCTTATAAAACTATAAAACATATAAGGAACATATAAAACTTTTGAAAAGAACTTTTAAATTGCATCAAATGGTTGTTGGACCATTGATATGGAGGACCACTCCATACCAAACATGGAAGAGTCTAATTAGGTCTTGTCCTTGTGTTTAATCCCTACTATCGAGAATCCATCTCCTTGACCATAATTGGTTGACTGAATGAGAATTACAACTATCTATGACTTAATTTAATATCTTGAATGCCAGTTACATAACTCTATTCAAACGTATGTCCAAGAAGAAGAAGGCACGGCCCAAGTATGGATCGATTTTCCCAAGCAAAATAGAAGTTGACCTAGGTAAGTGAAATTCCTAGGTAGAGCCCAATGTTTTGAGCAGAGGAAAAAGATCTAGATACTAGGGAATGGAATTAACAAGCTAGCTAGAAAAAAGAAACAACTCGAACCATAGATTTCAAATCTCAGAGTAAATCCTACGGTAGCCATCACAGATCTATTGATGTACTTCATTTACACAAAAAGAATGAATTCTCACACCATAAAATATCCATGCATCAATTTAACATGAATAATAACAACATCAAACAGAACAATCAATTAATGAACTTAATATTTTTCACCTTAGAAATCCAAATGGTAAAACCAGCTTCGAATGGGGCTCAATTTCTTCATTTCAACAATTTATGGTACGATGCTTTCATGGCTCTCTAAGCATATTCCTTTCTTGGCTAGCATAAATCCCTTTGAGAGTGAAATTAATGAAAAAATAGGGAGAGTTGAGGGGGTTAAGGGGAAGTCCAAGAACCATGACCCTTCACTTCTCATTCCTCAAACTTCTATCCTATTCTATTTTTCTTATTATACCTACCTCCAGCAGGTATATAGCGATTGGTTGCTCGTCAACCAAATTTGACATTAAGTTAATTTTTTTGAATGCCTAAAATTTTTATAATGTTTAATCTAAATTTTACATTAAATTCATTTTTTGAGAAATAAATAAAAAAATTAAAAATTTTAAAATTGGTTATTATTTTTTTTTGATTGGTGGAAATGGTCGATTTGACTAATTTCCCCTGCATGGACATGACAATTTAGTAAAAAAAAAAAATTGTATAACTACACGTAGGTACTTGTTTACTGGCAATGCGTACCACTGTTTAATTATATATGTACTATTGTTTAATTATATATGTCCGACATAATAAATGATTTAATGGTCTCTCTATGCTTGCACAATTTATTTGTATATGTACTACTGTTTAATTACATATGTCCGGCATAATAAATGATTTAAAGGCCGCTCTATGCTTGAACAAAAAAACTGAATGGCCACTCTTCTTTCGTCATATCTAACTTTGGATCCAACGAAAATGTTTAATATAATAGTGAAGAGTTGTCATATAGTGTTGCCTGCGGAACCTACTCCGTAGTGAAATGTTTGGTTGTCAAATGTGGGTCTGGTATTGGGGAGAACGCACGCTACCCATGTGTATATCTACTGGCCCACTAGCACTAGTAGATCTGATTTTTTTGAAATGGACATTCTCAAGGATGCTCATAGCAAAGCATTGGTTCCCTTCTATCCAATTGCATGAATAAAAGGACACACATTAATGTCTTCAAATTAACTGTAACAGTGAGGGATCTCAACTGAATGAGGTTTTAACAGATTCCACCATTAACAATTTTGGAGATTTTTCACCCTCTCAGGAGCTTAGTCAGCTTCTTCCCCAGTTTAAATTTCTATCCTCTACTCCTTGTTCAGGTAAACTAATATTTATTTCTTCTACTTATTGTTTTAATCCAATTTATTTATTTTAATTATTATTTTAATCCAATTTATTTGATATGTTAGGATGGACATTAGGCACATAAGTTCTAATTACTGTGATAATTAGTTTATGTTGGATGTGATTTTACAGAGTAAGTTAGACGTCCAGATTTATGAATAACAAGTAAGAGGTTTAATTCTAGAATTTAAGAAAGAGGTTTAAGTTTTTTTTTTTTTTTCTAAAGATGGTTAGTGGTTATTATAAAATTGAAAAAAAAATTAAAAATTTAAAAAGATAATTAATATAAAACTACCAAACGCTATGACATATTGTGCTTAGTGGATTTTGGAGCTCTGTGGTTTATGCCTTCCCTTTCCCGTTCCCTTACCCTTTCCTGCACCTTTTTCATGATTCCCTTTTCTAGCTCCCGCTTTCCCCTCTCTAATCCCCTCTCCCCGGTTCCATTTACTCTGTGGTGGTGTATTATAGAAAGTCCTGGGTGGTGCCCACATACATACCATGTGGGTTGAGACACATGGAAGACTTCGATATGGAGGTCATGAAATACGAAGTTAGTCCCCCAAGCCATTCTGTCTCTGCGTCCCACGACAAATTTTTGGAAATCCTCTAGAATCCTTGTTCGACGCCCATCACGTTTTTGCATTTACTACAAGAAAATGGATCTGAATATCTTAAGCATGAAAACCCTTCCCCTTCTCATGTCGTCTCCACGAGCTATCGACCTTCCTCCCCCAATAGGCAGCCAAAGCTTTCTCTAGATCCCCTGTCATCTTCTCCCAAGGAAAAAGTTTCTACTCATGTTGTTCCATAGAAAGAAGAAGAGAAAGGGTTAACTCACAAAGGAGATCAACCCCTGCATCGTCTCTAGACTGGTTTGTCCCAAAACATTTAGCTCGGTGCATCAAGGAAGGAAGGGGTTTTGTGAAGATGGTTGTCGGAGACGATATTCCCCTCAGCGACATCCCTCAGCTAGTGGGGAAGACTCTGGTTGGAATATTTAACGGTAAATATCTGGGAGAAAAATCCCTGATAGGTTGGATGAATAACCTATGGAAACCATTAATTAGCTATGCCCCGAAGGTTTATCTTTTGTCCAGAAACTAGATTTCCTTCAGTTTCCTTTCGGCTAAAGATTGAAGAAATTCAAAGATAGAAATGGTCATGGGGCTCGTCCGGACTTACCCTTAAACCCTGGACTGTGAACTTTGACCCCCTCAAGGAATCCACGATGATAATGAAAGTGTGGGAAATTTTAATCTTCTTGCCTCTGTATTTTTGGTCCAGGGAAGTGTTGGAAGTTATTGGTAACAAACTGCTCTTTCGTAAAGCTCGAACCTAACTAGGACTCAAAAAAATAATGCAGGTGGGCTTGGATCATGATCAAAGTTGATGTCAAAGAAGGTCTAGTGGGAAACATCAACCTGGTTTATGCAGGAATTACTTGGCATCAGAAGGTAGACTACTGGAGACTACCCTTTAGGTGCCATGGATGCCATGAAATTGGCCACATTAATTCCAGTGCACTGGACTCACGTCGCGACAACAACATCCTTCCAGAATTTAGAAAACCAAGTCCACAATTAAAAAGCAGGACTCGATGGAGGTCATCTCGGTGGAAGGAAAAAATGAAGAAACTCTCTTGGATAATGAAAAAGTGGTCCTCTCTAGTCAATCTCTGGGTGATCTGGTTAAAAAATATTTTGTTTTAGGTATGACTCCTTTTTCCCTTTCTCCATATTTTCCTTTTGGTTCAAGGCTAAATTCCATAGACCCTTCTCCTTCTGACCCCCTCCCTTCTCGCAGGTCCTCCTCATCTCTATAATTCGCCCCTTCTTTTTCCCATCCCCTGGTTTCACTGGGAGCACCGTCGATCTTAGAAAAGGAACCCTTGAGAGAACCTACCCCCTCTCCCCAAATCAAGGTGGACCCATTTCTTGTTACCTCCCGCCCCTCCCCTCCTTGGGTTTCCTCTTTACCCACTCCTGAAACCTCACTCCCTGATTTACCCCTTCCCTCCTCCCCCGATGTTTCCTTTTCTCCTCATGTCATTAGATATTCCATGAGATAAAAAAACCCAAGAGACCATCCCTTCTTTTGGAGGTTTGTCCCTCAACCCTCCTCCTCATGCTCGAGATGGAAGAAATCCCCACCTCTTGAAAAAAAAAAAAAGATTCGTTGCATAAATTTGCAAAGGAACCCAAGTGACCATCACAAGGGCTCCTAGAGAAAGGAAAGCCCTTCCGTCGAGGGAAAAAATATCTTCCTTTCCTTCAACACGCGAGGGGTTGGGGGTGCCCCAAAGAAATCTAGTCCTCAAAAGAATACTCCTAAGCCTAAAGCCGAACATAATCATGATCCAAGAGATAATGTGTTGAAGCGACAATTCCAGAGAAATTTTTAGTCCTTGGCTGAGGAATTGGTCTTTCAGCACAATTGATGCTTCAGGTCTTTTGAGAGGTCTACTCACTGGATGGATCCCTAATTTTTAGGTGTTTTACTCCTTTGTCATTCACTCTACAATTCCAGACAATTTAAAACATAAGAATAGTGTTTTAGCCTTCTTAGTGGTCAATATTTATGGTCCCTAGTTTGATAGGACCTCCTTTTGGGAGGACTTGGTTTCTGTAGGAGTTTTTCGTAACCCTCTTTTGGTGGCAGGGGATATGAAATTTACCCTCTCCCTACGGGAGGTTTTGTGAGTTCACCCTAGGGCAGACAAGTAAAGTGGTTTTTTCCTATATTTATTAGAAAAGGTTAGTTTGGTGGATGTTGAACCTGTGAAGCTCTCTCCCACTTGGAGAAATTTCAGAAATGGTGATGAGTAGGTTTCAAAAGGATTGGACATGTTCTTAGTTTCTGAAGCTCTCCTGATCTGTTAGGGACCTAACCTATCATGTAGGTAGAATAATATATTTCCATGTAATAAAGGTCAACAGTAATAAGGCCTAGCAATAAGGAAGAATAAGTCCAATATAAGAAGACCTATTAGAAGCTTCTGCTTCTAGAAGGATCTTCATCTAGATGGTTCTTTTGATAGACATATTTAATATAAATAGGAGTCGAGGGTATGAGAACGCTTGTCTTGGATATTATCGTAACAGAGATCTATTCAACTGGAGGTTTCCCCCTCAAAGAGGCAAGTGAACATTTCTCTCAGTAATCAAAGTGTTCTTTCTAGTATCATTGTGGTGTTATTCTGGTTATATTTTTGTTCCTCTGCCATTTCTAGCTATTTATTTATGTTCTACATACTTTTTTATATCTGGAATATTACAAGTGGTATCAGAGCACCTTCCTCGATAGAAAATTGTGGGTTAATTTTTTTCAGGGTAGAGACGTATTCCGATGTATTTAAGTTACAAAGATCTGTCATTACGTGCATAAACCCGCGTTTGGGGATTCATACACGCATGAAATATAAGTGGTTCTTAAGCGCACTTCTGTTGGCCACCCTTGTAACCCCTATTGGTACCCCTTCAAGTGGTAGCGCATCAGACAAGACTTGTATATGGATCGACCTAGATCTCCTGAAGCCCTCCATAGATAAACCGATCAACCACCTAACTGCTATAGTGCCACCGAGAATAACACTCGGGAAGATACTTTCTAGTATTTGGGTAGTTGGGTAGTACAGATAAGGGAACAGTCTAGCCTCCTTAGTTGGTGCCCTGAGATATTGGGCCGAGTACTACCGTTGGACCCTGCACGTAAATGAGAGAGCTATAGCATAGGGCAAACCCTTGTCTATAGAACCCTTGAATACCTAACCCTTGGGATGGAAACAGAAACAGAACAGACAATATCTATTGTGGCGCAACTGTGTATCCTACATTCGAGTTGTGAAATTACTACACATTTCTTCCTGTTAAGCATTTGGACATTTCATGACTGCAATATTCTTCAGATTGGAGTATAACTCCACGGGAGTAAAAAAAAAAATTCTGGATCTTGTTGGCACCATTATCTGATACCTATTCCGTTGGATTTCTCTCTTCGCCCTTATCGCAGTCATACCTAACATTTTTCAGCAAATTGTTTTTTTTGTGTGGACCCAACCCCCTTCCAACACCCTTATTTGGAATTTACCCCATTGGATCCAACTCGTCGCCCTGATCATTGTGATACACTTCACCCATAACCCATTTTTTGTGTGGTCCCACCCACCCCTTTTCGTGTTCCCTCATCATCATGGCCCATACCCGTAGCCAAGACTTGGAAGCCCACTTCAATACCTTTCACTCTAATTTCATAGAAACCCAACAAGAAGTGCGACAACTCAGTGCCAATATTGTCTCCATTAATTAAAAAATGCATTCCTCCATTGTTGCTTTAGTCGTTGCCTCAATCGCGGAAATCCAACAAGAGCTCAAACAAAACATTACTACCTAGCTTGAATATGTCGCTATGACGATCTACGCCAAGTTGCATATCCCTGTAGATCTTCCCTTATCTGACCCACCTTTGCATATCGAAGGTGAAACTTCCTCTCATTCCCATAATTTTCAGCCCCATCACTTTTAGCGTGACCTATGCCTTCCGTGTGTGGATGTGACCAAATTTGATGGATCAGATCTCACTGGCTGGGCAACTCAAATGGACCATTATTTCTCTTTGTATGGCATTACAGATGAGTTGGCCAAACTTCGGTATGGTGTTCTCCATCTAGATCAAGAACATTGGCAATGGTGGAAATGGAGAAAAAATGCCCGACAAGGGTATGTGGCTTGGACACACTTTGTGGTAGAGCTTTATGAACGCTTTGACACTCACACCAACCATTTAGGCCGTTTGACAAAGTTGAAACAATTTGGCACAATGGAAGACTTTATAGATGCTTTTGAGAGACTAGATTTTCGTATAGAGGGCATGTCTGATGATTTTTTTCCGATAATGTTTTATCAGTGGCCTCAAGTATGAGATTCGTGCTCATGTCCTCATGGCTCGACCTCAGATTTGGGTGGATTCTACTAAAAGAGATAAGGAAGCAAAACAAGTTGTCTCTTCTCAAAACCGCAAAACCTCCTTTATTCCTCACACTAAACCAATAACTCCCACTCCTCCTTCCACTCCACTAAAGATCCAGAAATTGACCAGGGCTGAAATGGATGAATGCCAACTCAAAGGCCTTTGTTATAATTGTGATGACAAATATTTTCCGGGACACAAGTGTAAGGAACAAAATATTTTTATGGCCATCTCGCAGGATGTTTCAGAAGAGGATGTTGAGGCTCCCCTTGTGTCTGTGTCACCTAAACTGACTGACATTACCCCTCCCTCTCTGCTCCCCAAACCCTCAAGCTAATTGGTTACATCAATCATAGGAAGGTCATCATTCTTGTTGATAGTGGAAGCACCCATAATTTTATTCATTGCCGCATTGCCCAAGAAACTAATTGTTATATCTGTGTAGTCAATAATTTCCAAATCATGATTGCCAATGGTGGGTCCATGAAATGTGGAGGGCGTTGTGAAAATGTGTGTCTCCAAATTGATGAATACCATATGTTTTCTATTGACATGGGTGATTGTGAAATTGTGTTGGGTGCATAATGGCTAAGGACTTTGGGTCCCATTCTCATGGATTTTAAGGAATTAACCATGCAATTCGAGCAGGAGGGCCAACAATATAAGTTCCAAGGAATCACCGTCGGTTCCCCAAATATCATTAGTTCCCATCGCATGGAAAAGATGATCAAAAAAGGTCATTTTGGCATTATTTCCCAACTCCATGCCATACAAGCCACTAAGACACCCTCTATGCCGCAAGACCTCCAATCCATCCTCTCTAAACATCAAGTGGTTTTTTCCACTCCCCAGGGACTCCCTCCTTCCCATGGTGTTCATGATCATTCCATTCCCCTTATCCCAGGAAGCCTTCCTCCCAATATCTGTCCCTATCGTCACCCCTTTTCCCAAAAAAATGAAATTGAGAAAATGGTTCAAGAGTTGCTCAACGCAGATGTTATCCTCCTTAGTACAAGCCCCTACTCTTCTCCTGTGGTCATGGTCCTTAAGAAAGAAGGTTCTTGGCGCATGTTTCCTCACTTCTGCGCCCTCAACAAACTCACCATTAAAGACAAATTTCCCATTCCTGTCATTGATGACCTCTTAGATGAATTGAGTGGCGCCCAGTTCTTTACTAAACTTAATCTTCATTTGAGCTACCACCAGATCCGTATGAAAGAGGCAGACATTCCTAAGTCTGCCTTTAGGACTCATGAGGGATACTGTGAGTTTTTGGTCATGCCCTTTGGCTTGTGTAATGCTCCCTCCACTTTCCAAAGCCTCATGAATCACGTCTTCCGTCATTTTGTGTTAGTTTTCTTTGATGATATCCTCATCTATAGCAAAACCTGGAAATACCATGTTGCTCATGTGGATCAAGTTCTCCATCTACTCTCTCAACACCAAATTTTCCTCAAACATTCTAAATGTTCTTTTGGTGCCTCGAAAGTCGAGTACTTGGGTCATCTTGTGGGCAAGACCGGGGTCAGGGTGGATCCTAAAAAGATTGAATCTATACAAGATTGGCCTCACCTAAAGACTCTCAAAAGATTGCGGAATTTCTAGCTTTAACAGGTTATTATCACAAGTTTGTTAATAATTATGGAAAGATTGCGACACCTCTCACTGCACTCCTTAAAAATAATTCTTTCACTTGGACTCCAACAACTGCTCAGGCTTTTCAAACATTAAAGATGGCCATGTGCACCACTCTAGTCCTAGCCCTTCCTAATTTCACAAAGACCTTTGTCCTAGAATGTGATGCTTTCGATAAAGGAATTGGTGTTGTCCTTATGCAAGAGGGTCGACCTTTGTACTTTGCCAACAAACAACTATCCGAGATAAATTTGGGCAAATCAATATATGAAAAGGAAATGTTGGCTATTCTGCATGTCGTGGATCTTTGGCATCCTTATCTATTGGGGAAACACTTCCAAACTAAGATAGATCATCAAAGGCATAAGTATTTTCTGGAACAACGCCTTTCCTCCCCTAAGAAACAAAAATGGGATACTAAGCTCTTTGGATATGATTATGAGATCATTTACAAGAAATGCAAAGACAATGTGGTTGTTGATGCACTTTTCCAAAAATATGAAGATGAAGGGTCCCTTTTTTCTCTCTCCTTCATTGTACTAGATTGGCTCCAAGCTGTTCAACAAGAATGGCTACATGGTCCCAAAAGTTCACATTTGATACACCAATTGCAGTCCAATTCTTTAGTTTCCCCAGGGTACTCTTGGCTCAATGAGGAGATTGGATACAAAGGCCGTTTGTATTTAAGTAAATAGTCAAAACTTAAATCCACGACAC
Organism: Picea engelmannii; assembly: GCA_009831015.1. Classification (NCBI taxonomy): domain Eukaryota; kingdom Viridiplantae; phylum Streptophyta; class Pinopsida; order Pinales; family Pinaceae; genus Picea; species Picea engelmannii. The sequence continues at coordinate 147,545 of ML787989.1, forward strand.
TTTCTGAGCTTCATTCTATACCCACAGTTGCGCACTCTGGGTTTACCAAAACCTATGACCGGGTCAAACGTTCTTTTTTCTGGAATGGTATGAAACATAACATTCGTAATTTTGTGGTTGAATGTGATGTGTGTCAACGCAAAAAGGGAGAAACCGTCAAATCTCTGGGCACACTACAATCACTTCCAATTCCACCTGCTATTTGGCGGGATATCTCTATGGATTTTATTGTAGGCTTACCTAAATTGAGCAATAAATCAGTCATTATGGTGGTAGTTGATCGTCTTTCCAAGTATGCTCATTTATGTTCTCTTCAACACCCATTTACAACATCCAATGTGGCTCAACGTTTCATGGATCAGGTCTTCAAGCTTCATGGCATGCCACATTCTATTGTTTTTTATCACGACCCAACTTTCACCAGCAATTTTTGGCAAGAAATATTCAAGCTATAAGGCATCCAATTGCATCTCAACACAAATTATCATCCCCAAATTGATGGTCAAACTGAAGTTGTCAACAAATGTTTGGAAACATATTTGAGGTGTTTTTCATCGGAAAGGCAACATCAATGGGCTCAAAGGTTAACACTGGCTGAATGGTGGTACAACAATTCGTACCATACAACAAACCGCATGACTCCTTTTGAATCCGTATATGGACAAAATCCACCTTCAGTTCTCTCATATTTTCCAGGTGTCTCGAAGGTCCAGGCAGTAGACCAAACGCTTACAGTTCGAGAGCCTATTCTTTGTACCCTCAAAGAAAATTTGGTCAAGGCACAAAATCACATGAAGCAACAAGCAGATCAAGGTCGCTCTGAACGTCAATTTACAGAAGGGGATCATGTGTTTCTTCGACTGCAACCTTACAAGTAAAATTCCCTCAAGGCTAACCATTGTCAAAAACTGACGCCCAAATTTTATGGTCCTTATATGGTTCTCAAGCATGTGGGACTGGTGGCCTATCAATTAGATTTTCCCAATCATTCTAAGCTCCATCTTGTTTTTCATTCGTTCTTCTTAAAGAAGGTGACTGGAACTAAGTGCCAAACCCAAACCACCCTTTTCAAGTTGGACAAAGAAGGCTCCATTTGGCTACAACCACAAGAAATTTTGGACCAACGTGAGCGTCGTCTGCGTCAACGAACCATCAAGGAAGTGTTAGTCTAGTGGAAATATACAACTCCAACATATGCCACTTGGGAACCAACTACCATTCTGCAACCATTTCCCCATATCAAGCCTTGAGGACAAGGTTGTTTTTATGGGGGAGGGCATGTTAGGGACCTAACCCCTCACGTATGTAGAATAATGTATTTCCATGTAATAAAGGTCAACAATAATAAGGCCTAGCAATAAGGAAGAATGAGTCCAATGTAAGAAGACCTAATAGAAACTTCCGCTTCTAGAATGATCTTCCTCTAGATGGTTCTTTTGATAGACATATTTAGTATAAATAGGAGTCGAGGGTATGAGAACACTTGTCTTGGATATTATTGTAACAAAGCATATTTCCATGTAATAAAGGTCAATAGTAATAAGGCCTAGCAATAAAGAAGAATAAGTCCAATGTAAGAAGACCTAATAGAAGCTTTCACTTCTAGAAGAATCTTCCTCTAGATGGTTCTTTTGATAGACATATTTAGTATAAATAGGAGTCGAGGGTATGAGAATGCTTGTCTTGGATATTATTGTAACAGAGCTCTGCTCAACTGGAGGTTGCCCCCTCAAAGAGGCAAGTGAACATTGCTCTCAGTAATCAAAGTGTTCTTTCTGGTATTATTCTGGCATCATTATGGTATTATTGTGGTGTTATTCTGGGGATATTGTTGTTCATCTGCCATTTCTAGCTATTTATTTCTGTTCTGCATACTTTTTTATATCTGGAATATTACAGAATCAGGGCTCAAACTTTAGATTATGGGTAGAGGTGGGATGTATTTCAAATCATCGCCATGTCTCCTTATATTGGTCTTCGAGATTTGAGTCCCCTCCTTCCCCCCTTAAATTCTACCAGTCTTGGCTGGCAGAGGAAGAATTCAAGAATCTGGTTCTCTCCTCTTGGGTCAAGCTTTCACCTCTAAATCCTACCCCTCTCATGGTGCAATTTGAAACAAATATTAAGAATTTGAAAAGTGCCATAAAGAATTGGCTTCCTCTTTGTAGGTCCAATAGGTTTCGTTTCATTCGGGACACTGAAGATAGCCTTGTCGAGGCCCTTAGAAAACTGGAGGAGAGCCCCCTTTCCAATGCAAAGCTAATAGAATTAAGAGATTTGTAAAACAAACAAGCTAAGTGGCTCTAGACAAAAGAACAAGAATGGCGTATTAAAAGCATGGCTCTCTAGATAAAAGAAGGAGATAATAACACCAAGTTTTTTCATTAGTTTGTGAACTACCAAAGAAACTTCAACACAATTTGGGAAATCAAGGATGAACAAGGAAATGTGGCAGTATCCTTTGAGGACAAGGCGAAGATCGGATTAAAATTATTTAGTAATCTTTTTTCAGCCCCCCTGGGATGCCCCATTCAAGAAATATTGGAGGTAGTGGGAAAATTTCCTACTATGTTCTTTGAAGAAATAAATTTATCCCTACAGGAAGAGGTTACAGAACCAAAACTGAGGGAAATGTTTTTTTCCATGAAGAATGGAAAAATCCCAGGCCCAGATGGTGTTATGGTGGAATTATTTAAGACGTTCTATGACCATTTGAAAAATGATCTGCTATTGGTGGTAAGAGAATCACAAAAAGAAGGAAGAATTCACAGACCTCTCAACACCACCTTCCTTTGCCTTATCCCAAAAAAACAATGCCCTTCTTCCTTTAAGGATTATAGATCGATTGCATAATGCAATGTTATCTATAAATTAATCTCTAAGATTATCTCTAGAATACTGAGACCAATGCTAAGTGCTTTTATTGAGGAAGAATAGTTTGGCTTCCGTCACAATAGACATATTCATGACGTGGTTTCCATCGCTCAAAAAGTGCTCCACTCTGTCGAGAAAATAAATCCTAAAGAAGCCATCCTAAAAATGGACCTTTCCAAAGCATATGACTGAGAAAATTGGACTTTTATGCATCTGATCCTTATCCAAGTGGGCATGAGCTTAAAATTTGTCAATTAGATAATGGGGTGCATTCAAAGAACTTCCTTTTCTATCCTTATCAATGGATCTATGTGTCGTTTCTTCAAAGCTTCCATAGGACTCCATCAGGGATGCCCCCCTTCTCCCTTTATGTTCCTGATTGTTGCAGAAGCTCTAAGAAAAATGATAAAGGAGGCCAGGACCAATGGCCTCCTCAGAGGAATTGCAGTCTTCGAATCCGAATTAGTAACACACTTGTTATTCGTAGATGACATCGTCTGCAACTTATTTGGTTCTCAGAGGAATTTTAATTTCTTTAAAAAAAATTTAAACCTCTTTTGTAGCGCCAAGATAATGAAAGTAAATATGGAAAAATCCTTTCTAATTCTTAATCACTGTGCAGAAGCAAAAGAGTCCTCCATTTCCAACACCTTTATGACCCAAAGGAAACCTCTCTCTGAAGGACTCAATTATCTGGGCTTCAACTTAAAACCAGACAATTATAGGAAAGAAGATCAGAGTTGGTTAATCAGAAAAGTCGAGGTCTGAATAGCCATCTGGGTCAATAGACTCCTTTCCAGAGGAGGAAGACTAGTGTTAATCAAAGTAGTCTTAGAAGGAATTGTTGTATACTGGAACTCTATAGTTGCAATTCCTAAAGGTGTTTTAGATCATATTCTCCATATAAGCTTTCAATTTTTATTAGCGGGACAAAAATCTCCTGGAGGCTCTCATCTGGCCAATTGGAAATCAATCGTTGCACCTTATGAAATGGGTGGATGGGGTTTAAAGAACATTAGACTTTTTTCTCGAGCCCTAGTGGGAAGGAATCTCTGGAGACGAACCCTTGGCAAGACTCTTTGGGTAAGAGTTGTGAACTCCAAATATTTTTCCAACTTATATATCTCTAAATGGTTCTGAGAGTCTACGAAATCTACCAAAGGCTCAATTGTATGAAAATCTCTTGTGTAAGCCTTCCCCCTAGTTGGTAACTGAATGGTATGGCACATTGGAAACGTGGAAAAGGTGAGACTAGGAGAAGAACCATGATTGGGAGTAGGAAATAACTACAAAATTTCCCCTCCATTAATCCAATTTCTCAAAGCTAAAAGCTAAGGCCAATTGGGATCAGGGCTCCGTAGAAGACTGCTTTAGATCTTGGATCCAAGTTAGATCAATATCCTTGTATGCAGGTCTCCCAGGTATCATGATATCAAACATATGGTGGGCCAAAAACAATGTTGTTTTTAAAGATAAGTTTGTTCCTCCAGAGGTCTCTGCGACAATCTCGCTTAGTCAGGTAGAAGAGTTCATGGCAGAGCTAAGGGCAAGTAAATCTTAGATAGTAATCCCCCCTCCCATTGATTACACCATTCCTTGGGGTTTCTTCGACGAGGCAAGTCAAGTACACCCTCCTTCCTGCAGAGTGGGGGTGGTTCTTTTCATCAATCACAACCATTATATTCACATCAGATATGTGCTAGGGGGCGAAACAAATAACAGAGCAGAACTTGTAGCACTATGGACTCTCCTAGAAACTTCAAAAGAAAAACACATGTCAAAGATACAAGTTTTATGCGATTCCAAGTTGGTGATCGATTGGAAAGGGGTATCAATAATATTCAAAACCCCTCGTTGGACTCATTACTAAGAGAAATCAAGCTTACTTTTAGAGACTTTGAATGGCTTTCCTTCCAACACATTCTGAGGGAATTTAATACAAAGGAAGATGAACTATCAAAGGAAGAATTGCAGCTGTAGAAAGGAGCCTTCAATTTTTATGAGTTCTTTCAAGGAACAAAAACTAAAGCAATGGAATTTCGCCTCTGAAGAAGGTTTTTTTTTTTTTGTTTGTAAGGTTGTATATGTTTTTGGACAGTTTGAATAGATTGTAGAAGCTTTTTGAAAAGGGCATTTTTAAGTAGAAATATGTATAGGTTGTATAGATCCTAAAGAAAGCCTACAGAGACTTGACATGAAAGACTGCAACATGTATATTTTCTTATGAATATAAAAGTTTTTTTTCTTTTGGAAAAAAAAAACTATCCAACCATATAATCAATTTAAAAAATACATTTATTTCCATTTGATTAGAGTATCAAATTTTTTGGGGAAGATTTAATTTTATGATTAAGAAGGATTTATTTTTAAGATGGTTTTAGAACCAAATATTTAAAGATATTTTTTAAGTTAGATTATTTAACTTATATTAAATTTGGAAATAAGAAATATATGACTTTAATATTTACTATTAATTAGTGAGGTTAATGTTGTTGTTGATGAAGATTATTAACATCTATTGTGACTGCATTGGTCCATCCGACCTTAAGAGAGTAAGTGATTACTTGGAATTCTTTAGAACTTTGATTCTATGCTTGAAAGGTTGTTGAGTTAAAAATTTAGGAAGGTTGGTAGTGTGACAAATATTTTGAAATTGAGATATAATACTGGTGAGACCGAATTGGTCCATCCGACCTTAAGAGGGTAAGGGATTACTTGGAATTATTTAGAATTTTGTTTCTATGCTTGAAAGGTTGTTGAGTTAAAAGGTTAGGAAGGCTGGTAGTGTGACAAATATTTTGAAATTGAGATATAATCTGGGTATAGGCTGGACAATCTAAGAGAAAATGGTTTTTATCTTCAACCTTCTTAGTGTCACAAAGGTGACACACTCTTTCATCCTAGGGCATTTTAGGAATTGACCAACCCCAAGTTTCACTATGGAGCTCATGAGAATTTGTTCTTATCTTAACAATGCTATTTTTTTCTTTACACTTGTCAAAACAAATAGATAATTTTGATCTTCTAGATTAGGGTTGATTATCTCCTTATAATACCTTCATTTTATTTTTTCCTCTAACACTTTATCACACCACATTTTCTCCTTAAATTTAGATTTAATGATATTTTTAATAATATCCTTATTCTGCACAATGATCTCTTCCATGATTCTCCAATGGTTTAACCAAGACTAAGGACCTTTATGTCATTATCCGCTAATTTATTAAAATTTTAATTTTAATCTTTAAATAAAATACATTTAAATATTCATGACATATTTTATTTTAATTCTTTATAAATAACATTGTATAAGATTGTTTGCTTTATTTTTTTTAATTTTAGTCTTTTACAATTTTACATTGATCTTTTACAATATTTAGTTGAAAAGTTTAATATTAATTAAAATATGTTTATGATTTTTTTTTAATATTTAATTTTTTATTTTTAGTATATAAATACTTTTAAATATAAATATATCTAACTAAATACAATTTTTTTGTGTTATTTTGTGTTTTTTAATTTTATTTTAAATATAATAAATTAATTTAAGTGTTGCATATCTTATTTTCAAAATATTTAAATAAATATATTGATATATGATGCTTATTATTGTATATAGTTTTCTCATTTTAATTGATCTTTAAATTCAAGTAATGGTAATAGGATCTTAAAAAAATTAAATTAAAGCAATACATCATCCAAATCAAAATTTTAAATAAAAAAATGATATTTATTATTGAATATTTTAAAAAATACACTTTAAAAAATTAATGATATAATGATGTTAAATTAAAATGAAAGATTTATTAATATATGATGATGATGAACAACACTAAGACGGAATTGGTCTATCACCTTAAGAGGGTAAGTGATTACTTGTAATTCTTTAGAATATTGTTTCTGTGCTCGAAAAGCATTAAGAGAAGCTTTCCAAGATCACCATACTTTTGTTGAGTTAAGAGGTTAGGAAGGTTTGTAGTGTGATAAATATTTTGAAAATGAGATCTAATATGGGTATAGGCTAGACAATCTAAGAGAAAATGATTTTCATCTTCAACATTCTTAGTGTCACAAAGGTGACACACTCTTTCTTCCCATGGCATTTTAGGAACTGACCAATGCCCAGTTTCACTATGGAGCTCGTGAGAATTTGTTCTTATCTTAGCAATGCTTATTTTTTTCTTTACACTAGGCAAAACATATAGATAATTTTGATCTTCTAGATTAGGGTTGATTGCATCTTTATAATAACTTAATTTTCTTTTTTCTTCTAACTCTTTATCACACCACATTTTCTCCTTAAATTTTGATTTGATGTTTTTTTTAATAGTATCTTTATTCTACAAAATGGTTTCTTCCACGATTCCCCAATAGTTTAGCCAAGACCAGGCATCTTTATGCCATCCTCACTTGAGTCGATGGTGGTTATGACTTGATTTTGAAGCAATTTTAGGTAGCCTCTTGTCTTCCATGTTGTTTAACTTTTTCTTATACATTAGGTATATAGTCATAGCCATGCTCTCAATCGGGGAGAGGCTTGTTTCTAAGAGGAGGATGAGATAGGGTGTATTTCCTTTAATTTTGAGATTATAGGTTATAAAATTCTTTTATATTTGCTCCATATTTCTCCAGGATTCACAAGAGATACTACAACCCCAGACTTCACATCCATAAATATTAACAGGTGTAACAAGAGTCTCAAAGAGGAGTTTCTTCTTATCCCAACTCCAAACATCAGTTGATTTACGATTGTTTTCAAGCCCATAATAAGCTTTCCATCCCCCAATGATCCTTTTCTCAATGCTATAATTCCAATTGAGCTTGTGGTGAATATGAATTCCAAGATATTTGTATGAAGTCACTTCCTCCAAGTTGTTGTTGCCATATACAAAGGTATCATAAGGGATCTTATTGGATTTAATAATCATGACCTTAGTCTTATCAGCATTAACAGTCATACCCATATTGGAGCAAAAATCCTTGAGGATTCTTAGTTGGTTTTCAATATCACGGGGACTCATTTCCATAAGAATGATATCATCGGCATAAATAAGAAGATTAATGACTATACCAATGAGAGTAGGGCTGACACAACCTGTTTTTTCCAAACTTTCTTCTAACTTGTCAATGTATATGCCAAAAAGGGTAGGGGACAAGGGACAACCTTGTTTGACTCTGATATTGTAGTTAATCTCTTTTGACCAGCCGTTAGTGTTTTTAAACTTAGCAATAACGTTCTCATACATCCTTATTGCAGCAACCCTCAACTCGAGAGGCACTTTATCTCTTCTAACCTATTCCAAAGATTTTTCCTAGAAACCATGTCAAAAGTTTTTCTAAAGTCAACAAAACAACAAAAAAGATTGGTTTTAGTATTGTAGAACTCCTCTGCAATGATCCTAAAGGTAACAAGATGGTCAATAGTTGAATGATATCTCCTAAACCCAACCTGGCCTTTAACTCTTTTACCGTGACTTTCTAGCCAAAGGCTAATCTTCTTTTCCAAAATAATTCCATAAAGCTTGGCTAAAATTGGGCTAATCATAATGGTCCTATAATTAGAGGGAATGTTTCTATCCCCAGTTTAAAAAATAGGAACAATGAGGCTTTGCGTCTAGGGTTTAGGGAAGCCCTTCTTGACTGTTAAATTGAAGATTTTGAGTATGTGAGGGATAAGGATTGGCCCTCCGATTTTAAAAATTTCAGCTTGGTAGCCTTCAATGTCCTTAGCTTTCCCATTTGCAAGCCGCTTAACCCCAAACTCTATGTCATCTAAAGAAAAAACTTCTTCCTTTGTAGGGACAATAGGAATGGTGTCCATGGAATTAGGGAACTCATAAAGAATTTTAAGGTAGGAATTCCAGTCCCTTAAGGGAATCTTATTATTTTCTTTAGTATTGCATTTTAGAATTTGACTCCAAAATTTCTTAGGATCCAACTTGTATAGTTGTGAAAGTTGCTCTTGCCTTTTATTGATATAGTATCTTTTTTTCCTTTTAATTAGGGCTTTGTACGTATTGATCTTATCGAGTTTTAATGACTCATTAGAAGCATCCCTAATGGATTTCCTAGAAATTTTACATTCTTTATCATACCAATGGTTGGTCGTTCTATTATTCTTTTTATAGGACACCTCGAAAGAGAACTTGTTAATAGAAGTGGAAAGGGTAGTTGTAAAATTATGATAGAGTTCTTCAATGTTGTCCTTATAAGTTAGGAGGTTTAATTTACTATTTAAATCCTTTAAGAAAATGTCAACTTTAATTTTGTCAAAGAAAAAATTCCTCTGATTATCAGAATTCTCTTCAATGGTGCTCCTATGCATGGAAAATTTTAGAGTTAGGGTTAAATTTTTATGATCAGAGTCAGGCTCATGGTCATTTAAAAGGTCAAAAGTTGATATTTGGTTGGAAACAAGGATATCAAATATCACATAATCTACAACACTACTACCTAGCCCATGAATACAAGTCATTTGGTTGGAGTTTGGACACTTCATTACTCCATTGCAAATTATTAGGTCTTGAGAGCTGCAGAGCTTGACCAACTCAGTACTAAACAAATTCTCAATTAGGTCTTCATAACTTCTTTTGTAGCTATTAGATAAAAGAAGGTCCTCATCTAGCCATAAAGGATTATGGTTGGAGTCATTACTTAAAAGAGTAGCTTGTTTAGTTGTAGTCCTAGCATTAAAGTCTCCTAGCAGGAGGATATTGCCCTCATTTTTTAAATTATAAATATCTTGTTCTAAATTATTATAGGGACAATTTTTATCTACATTATTTTTCTTATAAAAAGTAGAATTAATAGGTGAAAAAGAACAAATTGCTATATACATCTTCTTAGCATTGGTGTCTGAATTTTCTATCCAAATGTATTGATTAAGAGGGTCAATCTTATGAAGTTGAATGTGAGGAGGAATGCTCTTTCTAATATAACAAGCTATGCCTCCTATCCCTCTATGGTGGGATTTTTTGTTCCATGCCGGCCACAAGACAAATTCTTCCATGTTAGGGACCTTAGACTCCTCATGCTCCCAAGTTTCAACTAGACAGATAATATTAATATCACTCAGGATCCAACTTATCATAGGACCTTTGCGCCATGGAAAGCCACGAAAATTCCAAAAAAGGATCTCGAGTGTCCCAAATTCCTATTTATTATTATCCTTCTGGTCTCTATCCCTAACAATATCTTTTTGATTTCTAATTATTGTCCATTTTCCTTCTTTCCTGGCTTCTTTTACCTTTTGAACTTCCTTCCTTAATTCAACTTGGTCTTCGGGGATGAGGTCTTCATTTATAAATATTCCTGACCCTTTTAAGCTCAAAGATTTACTAAGTATGCTATATTTATGGTCATTACAAGTTACTTTGACACAGATCAACCTATCTTGTGGTCAATTATTTTTCCTAGCCTCTTTGCTTCTATGATATAAGTTGTATCAATTTGTGATTTATTTTTTAATTCTTCTTTTACTATGGCTAGCATATCCTCCTCTTCAAGTTCTTTTATACCAAAAATTATGAGGTTCAAGGATCTTTTGTTACACTCATGGTCCAGTTCGATTAGCTTATTCATTTCCTCTTTTATGGGTTTGATATCCAATTTGATTTACATATTACTGAGGGTCAAATTGTTGGTTAGTTTTTCTTCTAGCTCTTTAATCCTAACTCTCAAGTTCTGATTTTCTTCAACCCCTCATTCTTGGGTTGATTGTTTATGTTTTTCCATTTCTTGAATTCTATCCTTCATTGTCTGCAATTCACTCTTGAACCCTAAGAATCTATCCTCTATTTGAGTTTGAATGGTATCTTTAATTTTTTTATCAATCATTGCCTCTAGCTCTATTTGGAGTTTTACGTCTCTTTCTTTACTCCTTTTTTCTAATGTTTCTAACTCTATTTGGATTTTGGCATCTCTCTATTCTCTTCTTTTTTCTACTGATTCCATATAATTGTAAAGGATCTCTAGGGTGATTTTGTGGGGCCTCCCCTTGTTAGGCTGAGTTTTTGGAATAGGTGGTGGAGTGCTCATATTGAAAAGAAGAGAAAAAAGATGTAACAATTATTATTATGGATTGGCTTTATCTCTCAAATCAACTTTTACTTATGAAACTTAAAATAAAAAATATTTAAATCTCTTTACGTAAAATTGAAATCGAATCAAAGTAAAAAGTGACTCACCTCATTTCAGATGTCCAATTGCTCAACCCATTGAAGAAGCCAAAAATAATTTCTGAAAACCGCAGAGAAGTTTGAAGAAACTACATAGATTATTTTGAGTAAAAAAGGTAAAAACCAGAGAGAAGTATTATTCTCGTTCAAAACCCCAGATATATAATATTCCCGTTCAAAACCGCAGAGAAGTAGTATTCCCGTTCAAACCTGCAGAGAAACATTATTCTTGTTCAAAACCACAGAGAAGTAGTATTCGCGTTCAAAACCACAGAGAATTTTTATTTTAAAATTTATAAAAAATTATCAACAATACTAATAATGTAAATTCATTTTAATAAAAATATTTCTTTTTTTATTTGCTTAAAAGATTTTAATTATACATAAATTGCAATAATTATAATATTCTTCCTATGGAGAGTTTATCCATCAATCATGTGTTCTATTCTTTAATTCAGTTTCTCTCTTTCATTATCAGATTAATAGTTTTGAAATTAAGCTTCCTACAATTTAAGGGTCAAATCATGTGTTCTAGTCTTTAATTTAGTTTCTCTCTTTCAATTTAGTTTCTCTCTTTCATCAATACACTAATAGTTTTGAAATTAAGCTTCCTACAATAATATACTCATTAAGAGCTAAATATGTTGTTTGTCGGAATTGATCCTAGGTGGTGAGGATAACACTTCTTCTCTCAACCACTTAGGCTAGACCTAATTTCATACTTATAAATAAAGTCAATTATAATTTTTATAGTGGATAGAGTCTAGACACGATAATCATTGTTTATCTTAGAAAGCACACAGAACAACATGAGTGAGCGTAACTGTTAAGAACATGTGCTTCTTCTTTGGAGGATAGAAGGTCAAATCTAGAGGGGGTAGGATATGCAAACCTTCATAAACTAAGATATCAAATCACTTGGGGTCCCTTATCAGAGTAATCATTGTTTATCTAAAAAACACATGGAACAACATGAGTGAGTTTAACAATTAAGAACATGTATTTCTTCTTGAAGGTCACATGTTTGAATTTGGAAGAAGTTGAGTATGAAAATCTTTATAAACTAAACCATCAAATTATTTTAGAGAAAAAAATCCCTTATCTCACAAACGAGGAATCTCATATACCAATTTACCAACTAATTAAAATAATAATTTTAAATTAGATTATTATTATTTTTAATAAAAATATATATACCTCTATACTTTTTAGTGTGAAAATGGTCATTCTTGCATAGCTTAAGTCAATATTAGAAACTACCATTAATATTACTTTGTTCCAAAAATTAGAAACTACCATTAATCTTACTTTGTTCCCCAAAAAAATAATATTACTTTGTTCCAAAAATTAGAAACTACCATTAATCTTACTTTGTTCCCCAAAAAAAAACACCGTTAGTGATGACATTTATTTTTCCCAAAAGGTGGTGGTGGTGGTGAAAGGGACAATGTAGGATGCAAAGGTAATTGAGTTTAATAGGAGATTCTTTCAATGCCCATGATATCCAAAGCTCGTATATGATTAATTTTTAGAGTTCACCCAAATCGAAAAATGGGATATATAAGAAAGAGGGAAGTGGATGTAGTAATATATGTTTTCTAAAAATAGAAATAATAATTTCTTTTAATATTTTGTGTTAAAAAAAACGAGAATTACATAATAATGAGTTTATATTTTGATTCAAATTCAAATTCTTAATTATATAGATAATATGATGATGATTTTGTTAATATATATATATATATATATATATATATATATATATATATATATGTGTGTGTGTGTGTGTGTGGGGAATGTCTTTAAAAATGTAAATAATAAAACATTTTATTTGAATGGCGTTAGAAATGTAAATGTGTAATCACTTTTTTAAAATTAATTAAACTCTCCAATAGAAAAGGAGAATAAAGTTTTGATTTTAATAATAAAGTATGAGTATATCTTAAAAAATAATAATTACCATAATTTTTATAATGAACTTAATTGATAGATATGAAACTTTTTAAATTTTTTATAATTTTTGTTCTAATAATAATAATAATAATAATAATCTATTTTTAAGGTTACATTTAAGCCGGACATCAAATTGGTGTATGAGATTTCTTAGGCTACTACCTTTTAGTTAATTCTATATAATCCTAATGCCCTAACTATTTTTAGCAAGCTAAATTCATTTGTATATTCACAAATACAATTTAAACAACAAAAAATTGAGATTTCATACAAATTTATGTTGTGAGATTATGAGAAAAAAACAAAAAAACAAAAAAACAAAATAATTAAACAACATCTTATAATAATGTTTTAACTGCTTACACATGTCATGTAAAGAAAGCAAGTCTCTTTTAACTAATTTACCAAAATAAAGATATTATCATTTGATATGTTATACTTTTTATTATTCTTTATTCATTTGATTTGTTATACTTTTTATTATTCTTTATTGTTTTTTCCTGAAGAAAATTTTCTCCATCTTATATTAAATATAAGGTGATTTACACAACCAGTTTCTGTTCAGAAAACAAAACAGAGAAAATGGCAACCAATGACTACATGAAACATACCGAAATTATGCTCACTGAGAAGTTGATTACATAACAGCAGAAAACACTAAATCAAACTGAAATGCTGAGAGAGTGATGTTGTGAGGAATACAGAAAAAATCAGCAAATTTCGGACCAACTACATTCGTACCGAGTCAATCAAAAAACTCAGTTTTCAAATAAATTTAGATGGGTATGCAAGCTTTCTTTCCCATTTTCCCAGTGATAGATTGACAGCCTGCCTTTTGGCTCCTTTAAAGCCCGCTTTGATAGAGCGTCTGCCTCTTTATTATGCTCCCGGTAAATATGCTGGAAATTAAGATCCTTAAAATGAAGAGAGAGTTTCTTAATCTTTGATTTCCAGCCATCTAAATTCACCACCTGTAAATTGCTCTTGTTGTTCATCCAATCGATAATGACTTTCGAGTCCCCTAAGATTTGGATTTTGTCTAATGCCCAGAAGGAAGCCAAAGTTAAGGTCACCCACAAGCCCAGGAGCTCCGCCTTGGTATTTGTGCCCACGCCACAATTAAGGAACCATTTTGTGACTCTTGAAGCGTGAGATTTGAAGATTCCACCTGCTGAACAACAATTCCCTATTTGTAAGGTTGCCCCGTCGAAGCAGGCCAACGTGAAACCATCTAAGAAAGTGATTTCGCAAACACGGTTAGGAATGGAAATTACTGAGGTAGGCTGCCAAGTAAAGGAGACTGCAATCCTATAAACCACTGCACGAGAAGATGGAATGCAGTCCTCAAAAATCACCCTATTCCTCTCCAACCAAATATTCCAACAAGTATAGGCAACCAAACTTACCGGAGACGATAAATCACTTGACCACTTCGATAAGAAGTCAGACACCGAGCACCCATCCCAATGGATTTTTAGATTGAAATTTTTTGATAAACGATGCCAAACTGCTTTTGTAAAAGAGCACTTGATTAGCAAATGATTGGCACTTTCCTCATCGCTGTTGCACAGTCCACACACCCCCGGTCCAATCCAACCTCGACGTTGGAGCACATTCCAAGTGAGTATTTTTTCAAATGCTGCCAGCCACAGGAACAAATTTAGTTTTAAAGGAAGAGGTCATTTCCACAGCTTTGGAACCCAAACTTTATCACTGTGAAAATCCAAAGGTTTTATGAGAGCAAAATAAATATTTTTAACTGAAAGAACTCCTGAAGCATCCCCCCCCGACCCAAATCAAGTTGTCCTCGCCATCTTGAAGAGAAATCCCTTCATCCTTTAGAGAAATTGTGAAGCTGTCCCATTCCAAAGCTAGCTGCCCCGATAACCCCAAAGAAGAACTGGAGCGCCACCGACCTGGTAAAGAAAGAAAGCCCCCTAACTCACTAGCTTGAGCTAGAACCATAATTCTATTTTTGGACAGCTGCTCACGAAGCTCTTCAGAGAGGATAGAGGACTCTTCTAAACCGACAATTTTGTCCAAACCAATAAGAACGGACTTTCCTGAACTTACTCTCCACCGAAGCCAATGTAATAAGACCAGAATACTTTTTGTCAAACCTTTCCAAAAAACAGAAGAATGCCAATGCTGCTGTAAAGGTTTCCTGAGCGAGTCAACAAAGGAAGAACCCCCCAAATATTTATCCTTTAATATCCTTTGCCAGATGCTTTCCACCGTTAGCGCCCTCCAGAGGGAATTTGCCAGTAAAGCTGTGTTGAAAGTGGACAGGTTTCTGAGACCCCACCCTCCACAGTGTTTCGGTCTAACAAGAAGGTCCCATCTACAAAGATGATAGTGATGGTTGACTCTTTGACCACCCCATAAAAAAGAAAAACAAAGTTGCCGAATGCGGTTCAAGATGGATGTTGGGATTCGTTCCAGCAACATCCAAAAAACACATTGGCTCTCCAAAACCGATTTGACCAAGATTAACTGACCACCCAAAGAGAGCCACTGATTACACCAGAAACCGATATTTCTCTCAATTTTTGTCACTAACCAGCTCCACTCGGTCGACTTTGCTGCTCCTGGCTTTAAATAATAGCCTAAGTACTTGAAGCCCACATTTAAATCAAC
This sequence comes from Picea engelmannii, assembly GCA_009831015.1. Taxonomy (NCBI): domain Eukaryota; kingdom Viridiplantae; phylum Streptophyta; class Pinopsida; order Pinales; family Pinaceae; genus Picea; species Picea engelmannii. Next base: position 163,186 of record ML787989.1, read on the forward strand.
AAAGGAGAAAGGGAGGATGGCTTTAAAGAGCTCGATTTCCACATCATCTAGCCCCCAATAGTGAACAACATATTTTTCTGTATTAATGCATAGACCAGAAGCCGAACAAAAAATTCGAAGAATGTCCAAAATATAGCGCCACTCACCTATAATTGCTTTTGACATTATCTGAACGTCATCGACAAACATTAGATGGACAAGTTTTTGAAATTGTGTCACCAGAATACCTGAAATACTTTTATTGACCAATCCCTTTGCTAGCAGCAGACTTAAACCTTCAATCATCAAAATAAAAAGGTAGGGGGACAGCGGGCATCCCTGACGAAGACCCCTCCAGCTCTTGAAATAATCAGTTGCCTCACCATTGATCAGAACTGCAAAATTTGCACTTGTGACACAACACATTATCCAATCCGATAGCTTTGTCCCAAAACCAACTGAGAGTAAGACCACTCTAAGGTACTCCCAGTCAATACTGTCGTAGGCTTTTTTGAGGTCTAGTTTTAGCACCAGGGATTTTATATTCTTTTTTTTAATGCTATGAAGTGTTTCATGTGCAGAGCCAATAGCTTCCTRGATTMTTCTTCCCTTTAAGAAACCAAGYTGTTCARAAGAAAGACACTTTGAAAGAAAGGGTTTAATCYGGTTTGCAAGGATTTTTGAGATCACTTTGTAGATAAGATTACATAACGAAATGGGTCGGAAATCATCAAAAGAGTCCRGCTTGTTGGCCTTYGGAATCAGAGCCAGGAAAGTAGAGTTAAGGCCTCCACAGAGTTTGCCTTTCCTCCTCGAATCTTCCACCATTTCAAGGAGATCTTTACCAACCAGATCAAAGAAAAAAACAAAAAACTCTGAAGTCCACCCATCAGGACCCGGACTTCGGACTTCGGTCTCTGTTGAATTTAACCAGAACAGATTTAATTTCTTCCAATGTGACAGGGCTATAAAGAGAAACAACCTCCTCTTCTGTAACCATCCTAGGATACAGGCTAGATATCCTCACCATTTCAACATAATCTGTTCCTTCTTTCACTTTAAAGAAGTCTTTGAAATGTTTCACTGCCGCTTCCTTAATCGCATTCTGTCCTGAAATTTTAATTCCAACATCTGAATTGACTTCCCAAATGTGCTTACGGTTTCTATTAATCCTTGCCATCTTATGGAAGAACTTAGTATTTGAATCCCCACTCTGGATCCATGTTACTCTGCTGCGAAGGCGCCATGCCTCCTCCTCCCCCCGCAAGTGATTATTTCTGTTATATTCCAGCCCGCGAAGATAACCTTCATCCTGCAAAGACAACGCTCCATCAGCAGATTTCAACAACAGTCTACTGATTTCGGATTCCCAGCCTTCGACTGCCTTCGATTTCAATAACGCGAGCTCAGACTGCCATTTCTTCGTGTGAAATTTTAATTCTTTGAGCTTCCATACCATACGTTGTTGACTATTTTCCTCTGACAGGAAACGTGGATCGGTCCATAAATTCTGAACCAGGTTAACAAAATCGGCCTCCTGCAACCACAAGAAATTAAATTTGAACGGAAAGGGCTTGTAAACTGGAGCAGTTTCAAATTGGATTAAAAGAGGTGCGTGATCGGAGACAAAAGGGTAATCAACCCACGCCCTGGAGAGGCCCATAGAAGAAACAAACGCTTCAGAAATTAAACATCTATCTAGTCTTTTGGCCGTAGCATGAGGACCTGCTCGCCCATTACGCCAGGTGGGAGTCAATTTGGTTGGCTTTAAATCAACCAGTTTCAAAGACGTGAGTAGGCTATTATTGTTGATCGTCGTGTACTATTGGATTCGATTCATGGTTGATTGTTATTAATTTATCTGAATTGGATTCATCGTTGATTTGTTATTAATTTAATTTTTGGTTTATAAATTTCTTTTAATTTTTAATTTTTAATACAGATAAATATAAATTATATTTATTATATTATTTAATATAACAAAAAAAACTTCATTTCTAATAAATATTAGTATTATTGGATGTTAAGTTAAAGGTAAGGGCAACTGGTCTCTTATAGTTTTTATAGTTTTTGGTACCCACCCAGGTACAATTAGTTTTTGGAAAAAAATGTTTTCTACTGTCACCTCTGCGTTTTAGCAAGAGCAAGGACTGTTAGCATTACACTTGTCACCTTGTCTTGAAAGGCTATGATAGTTGGCCTCTTTTGGGGGTTCACATTTGTTTCCAGCTTTTCGGGGTCCAAATTTTTTCTGCGGGAAAATTGTAATATTGTTGGTAATTTCACTTGCATTAAATCTATTTCTCGGTGATATTGTTGGTAATGTCACTTGCATTAAATCCATTTATGGGTAATGTGTCCTGCATTGAATCCATTTATGGGTAATGTGTCCTGCATTGAATCCATTTCTTGGTGTTATCACATTTTAATTAAAGTATTCCTCATTGAATCCATTTCTTGGTGTTATCACATTTTAATTAAAGCACGTAAGTTAGTTAATTAAACTCGTGTAAGTGACATTCATAACTTATGGTTGTTTGCCAATTGTGAATGCACAAAACATCTAACATTTCATTTTGACAACCCATCAAACATAACTCTACTTTTATAGTAAATGCAACCATTATTTTTATTTTTATAGGGATACAACAAACACCAATAGGGATACATCAAATAGCAATAGCAAACATAATACATTACAACTAAACTGTTTTACAAAAAGCCTAAACTAATTAGCAGGTTAGTAAGGGAATTTTAGTGAATTGTTTGACAAAAACACTAACAGATGATAGGGACAAGGGGCTAACAGATGTCAGGGACAGTGGGCAAATAAACAAGGGTAGAGAAGCAAGTTTTCAATGGTCAGACCAACATATATTAAAGGGTTAAGCATAAAACAAAGGGTCAGTTTTGGGCAGAGACTTTGATTTCCCTTAATATCATCATGACAATGGGACAAAAAACTTTAAAACCCATGGAAACAAATGATATAGGGCAAGTGAAAATTGCCTCATCAACCAAAAATGGGAAGTGGGTTTGGGTTAATGCCAAACAGTATCGGGGCATTTTAAAACAGAGACTAGCTCATCTAAAATGGGAGCATACGAGGAAAAAAAGGTCTCAAAGGGAAAGTACTCGGGTCCTTTGCAAGAAACAACATTCAAACAAGTCCTTTTTGCAAGCATGTAGCAACAATCGTAAAGGAAAAGAAAAAGTCATTGATGATTATGCCTTATATAGTCCCACATCCACACCTCTCACTTGGTCATCTGATCTTTATGTGAAAGAACTGTTAAAGGTAAAAGAGAGGTTGGAAGTAGTAGAAGCTAAAAAGATGGAAAGAGATTGTACAATCCATATAATAATAGCTGAAAACCAGGCTTTAGTAGCAAGCAACAAAGTTCTGAAGGAGCAAGTGTCATTGCTACAGGAAGCTCTTCGAATAGGGAAAATAGAATGGCAACGCATGAAAGCGGAAGTGAAAAACATGAAGAAATTTGCAGTGGAGAATACATAGGTGATGAATGAGAAACCATCCCAAGATAAGGGGAAAGTAGTTTCCCAAATAAACAACAATGAAGAGACATCAAGAGAAGAGAGGAAAGGAGATTCCGCAAAACTCTCCAAAACTTGGGCTCAAGTTACTAGCAATTCTGCTAAGAGGGAAGGAGAAACAAACATTCAGGTGGACACCATACAAGACAGAGAAAGCAAGGAAAGATAGGATAGAGCAACAAGCATAATTATTAAGGGGGTGAAAGATTATCGGAAAAATGAATGTACTCTTGACCTTGTAAGAGACTTCTTGAAAGACAAGCTCCAATGGCAAGGACAAATATGTCAAGTATGGAGAGTAGGTGAGCTTAACGGTGAGAGAGTCAGGCCCATAATAGTCATCATGCCCAACTTGCAGGATAAAGGTATCATTCTAAGCAGGAAGCAGTTCTTGAGGGGTTCTCGGTTTTTTCTAGAAAAATACTTAACTGTAAGACAACAAGAGGAAAGGAGGGACGAAATGACAAAAGTTAGGGCAACAAGAGATGAGGGAAAGAGAGCATGGATTTATAAAGGTAAAGCTGTGATAACGCAATTTGGACCTCCTTCCAAAACAAGGCAACAAAACGATAACAAAGAAGAGGCAGCAAACTCTTCAGCAAGAAATGAGGAAGCAAGGTCAGTATGGGCAAGCAGGGACAAAGACTCAACTGTGAGTCTTGCATGTTAAAACAAATAGCAACCAAGTCATACCCATGTTTCCTTAAGATTAGTTTGTTGGAACTGCAAGGGTTACCCATGGAGACGAGGACCTGGGTTAGGGCCTATTGCGGAAGATAGAGACATAATTTGCCTCATAGAAACACATGAGCATGAAGGGTGCAAGACACCTTTGTTTAAAGGGTTTTGGAAGATAGCAGTGTGGAACAAGGTAGCAGGGAATGACAAAGGGCACGGGGGTACCATGGTATTAGTAAGAGAAAAAAAAGGTCGTTTCATTCAACTAGAAAAAGAAGACCCAAATAAGCAATTTGTCTGGATTAAAATATCAGAAAATGGAAATCACATCAGAATTGCAGCATGTTATTTTGCGCTGCAAGTTTAAAAAATCTACAAAAGTAGAGGGCTTGACCACAAAGACCCCTTTGCAGCCCTAAAAACAGATATTGCAATATATTCTCAGCTAGGTGAAGTCCTTATAGAGGGGGATTTCAATGCTAGAACTGTAGGTGAACAAGCTAGAATTCTTTGTTGCAAAGAAGACGGTGACCTTATCTGGCTTACAGAAGAGAGTAATCAACTTACAGAAGAGAGTAATCATCAGTGGGAACGAATTTCAGAGGATAAAGGTTGCAATCTCTTTGGAGAACAATTGCTTACGCTATGTGGGGCTTTCAATTTAGTCATTTGTAATGGTTTGACTACAAGGGAAAAGTCCGACAATTTCACTTGCAATACTTACAATGGAGTGAGTGTAGTAGATTATGCAATTTGCTTGCATAGTTTGTGTGGGAAAATGGAGGAAGTGTTGATTGTAGATCAAATTTGGGACTTAAAATCAGATCACAAGCCAATATATTTAAGTTTCTCTTGGACCGGAAAGAAGCAATTAGGGTCAAAAACTCAGTGTGTCCAACAAAATCCTCCAAATGGCAGAATTCTTTTGATTCCAGAGAATTGTAATACCTTCAAAAAAATGTTAGAGAGGCTCTTTGAGAAAGAGGAAATCTCATTTCATGGCATTTATAGTCACAGATTAACACATTTAATTCAAAGCGCACTTGCTGAGTGCAAAAGAGAAAAACTTAAGAGGTATGAAACAAATTGTTTTCCGGTTAATGTTTGGTTTGATGAGGAATGCAAAAAGGCAAGGAGAAGGTGGAAGAAATCAGACAGGGATAACATAAAGACCAAAGCTTACAAGTAGATAGTAAGAAAGAAAAAGGTTGATTTCATGGTTTCAAGGAGAGAAGAACTAATATTCCTTGGGAAAAATAACTCCAAACTATTCTGGAAGGAGCTCCAACTGAAAAAGGTGCAAACTGAAAACAACATTACAACTTCTAAAAAGCTCGATTATGCAAGACAACTGTATGAGAAGGATCCCAAGGTTGACCCTCCTCCCTTGGTCAACACAGACACAAAACTCTTCATGGTGCAAGAGGTAGAGATGGGTATCAAGAGGTTGGGCGCTGGAAAAACAAAAGACTTAGATGAACTCCAAGCAGAGTATCTAAAGTGGGGCTTAAAAATTCTTCCACCTCACATCAATTTTTTTTTCAACAACATCATTCAGCAGGGGTTCCCCATAGATTGGAAAACTAGTATGTCAATACCTCTTTTCAAGAGTGGTGACGTCAATAATCCCTCCAATTATAGAACCATAATGATAAACCCCTTGTTTGCAAAGTTATTTTGCAGCATATTAGAAAAGAAAATCAACAAGTGGGTAGAAGAAAGAGATAAACGTGCTAAAGGGAAAGCAGGTTTTAGACCTAAACACTCCACAGTTGATCATTGCATAACTTTAAGGCACATCATTGAAAAAGTTTGGGAAAAAAAGGAAGAAGCTTTTTGTTTCTTTGCTGATTTCAGAAAAGCCTTTGACACGGTTCCTAGGGATAAGCTTTGGGGAAGAATGGAGGAACTCGGGGTTCCCAGGCATTTGAGAGCAGTTGTGCATAGGCTGTATGAAGAGGTGAAAGTCAAAATTAGAACTTCAACATGCATTTATGAAAGTTTTAGAAGTGATATCAGGGTCAAGCAAGGTTGCCCATTGTCTCCTACCCTTTTTGGGTTATATATTAACAAGCTTGAAGAGTGGCTAAATTCGCAAGGGGGTGACAATATCCATTTGGGCAAGTTCGTTATAAGGCTTCTTTTGTACGTAGATGACCTTATATTGATTGCTAAATCGGCTCTTGGTTTGCAAGAGAACTTATGTTCCCTTGAGCATTTTTGTAGAAGGGTGGGGATGCAAGTCAATATTAGTAAAACGAAAGTAGTGGTTTTCTCTAACAAAAGAAAGAATAACCAACATAAATTCTACTTTGAAGGCAACATTCTGGAAGAAGTTGTAGACTACAAATACCTTGGAATTGACTTCAACAAAAATTTAAGTTGGGATGGTTGTAGAAAGAAAAGAACTTTAGGGGGTTGGAAAGCATTTTATGCTTTTCAAAACAGGTGTAGAGAGGCATAGTTGTGGGATTGGAAAGCTACTCTAACTCTTTTTGGGCTTCTAGTGATTCTGGTGATTCTCTACAGTTGTGAACTGTGGGCCAGCAACACAACCGAGATGCAGTGGAAACAAATTGAGAAAATTCAGAAGCGTTTGATTACAAACAAATTCAAAATTAAAAGTGCAGTCCCTTATGCTATCCTGTTAAGTGAAACAAGGGTTGCTCCTATTGAAGCAATTGATATGGTGCGAGTCATAAGGTATTTGAAAAAAATTGAGCAAATGGAAGAGGGTAGATGGCCTAAGGTTGTGTTTAGTGACAGATTGTGCAAAAGAAAGAAGACTTGGATGCGACAAAATAACAAATGGTTTAGTAAATGGGGAATTTGCTTGAGCATGTGTCCTACAAACAGTAAGGAGATAAATTTTTTTGTTATGGATAAGTTCCACAAACGTACTTGGGAGAAAGATCTAGGGAGAAAGAAGAAGTACTACATTGAAGAGTTTAACCCCACTCATAACCATCAGCAAAAGGCGTACATAGGGGCCAATATTTATTGGAGATCTAAGATTCTTATTGCTCAATTAAGGACCAATTCTCATCAACTCCGTTGTGAAACAGGGCGTTGGAAAAGGCCAAAAGAAATGTGGGAGGAAAGAGTATGTATTTTATGCTCTTCCGGAAATGTGGAGACAGAAAAAAATTTCATTTTAGAATGTGAAGCCTTAAAAGACAGCAGGGAAAATTATGTAGGTATTATGGCAGCTAGTTCTTGGGATAATCTATTCAACGAAGAGTTTGTCGAGAAGATGGGAGCGGTTATTGTAAAACTTCACAGGAAAAGGGTTGAATACAAAATCCAGATGGAAAAATAATTTGTCCCATAGGCTATTTTTAGCCTCATGGACGTTAAAAATACTTTCTTTCTTTCTTTCTTTTTTTATATTGCGAAGTTTGTAAACTATGCAAAGTTGTAAAATTTCTCACTCAATCATAAGAAAGTGTGCTCTATTATTTGCTATATATTAATTTGTCCTAACAACTACCTTGTATTGCTTATTCTTTTACTATGCCAACTACCTTGCATTGCTTCTTGACATCAGTAAAGTCTCGCTTGAGATCATTACTTCAACTTCCAATATGTCGGATAACCACCTTGTATTGTTTCTTGAGGCCACTTGTACTTTGCTAGATCATTACTTTGGGTTGCTATAATTTTTCATAGTTGTATTTGTTTGTTTTCAATTTCAAAGCTCAACTTCCAATATGTTTGATGGTCGCCTTACTATAATTTTTCTTAGTTGTATTTGTTTGTTTTCAATTTCAAAACTCAACTTCCAATATGTTTGATGGTTGCCTTACAATGTTTCTTGAGATCACTCGTACTCTACTTCGGTTGATTACTTCATATTGATAGAAATTTTCCTAGCTATATTTGTTTTCTCTCAATTTCAGAGCTCATCACCAACAACCTCACTTACTCACTTGCAAATGAATAAATTGTGATATTAAACCACTGAGTGAATTGTTTTTTTGCAAATGAATAAATTATGATACTAAACCACTGAGTGCATTGCTTTTAGAGCCAAAGTAGAACTATTGTTAAGTGTAGCAATGAAGTATATGTACTCTCTATAGGTACATGATTCTCTCTTGTGTTTAGTTTAGTTCGATTAATTAAAGTTTCTTGAAGCCTATGACATATTATTGAGCTTGACATATTGCAATTTTTTTATTTAAGTTACACTTACCAAAGGGGGACTTGATTCACCTTTACATTTTTTTTTTAACAAGCTAGGAAGAGCTTAGGTGATCTAGATTTATGAGCAGAATGAAATGAGTAATAGACTGAATGCAATAACATAGAGATATAGAGAACAACAATAGATATCCAGTGAACAATAAATTCTATTGAATAAATAAAATAGGCTGAAACTGTAAAACTGAAAACAACTTTCTTGAATGGTGGTAGTTATCTTTGAGAAGAGATGTGGCTGCTACACGCATCTGTCTGAGAAGAATGATTAGAATGGGACTCCAAATGCCATTTTAACATTACTCATGAATGTCAAAACCCCATTCATACAAAAACCTAACCCTAGGAGATGAAATACCAAAAGTTATGTGGGCCTCGATGGGTAAGTTGGTACCTCAACTTCCCCGGGTCATAACTTTTGTATACGACCTCCGTTTTAGGCACGTGATAGCCCGTTAGAAAGGTATTATCGATAACTACACATTATGTCGTCAAAATATGAATTTGTCTATAGTTTGACTGTGGCAAGCCAAAAAAACACTGTTTAGGGCCCCAAAACGGCCTCGAAAGCACATAAAGATGTGCTGACATTAAAACTTCCAAAATAAGCTAGTTGGATTAGGTGGGAGGCCACGAGTATCCAATTAGAATATGTGTAGGGATTTAGACAACCCCTAAAGTGTAGAACCCACAATTACAAATAATTACAAAAGAACGTGTTGAACTAAAAATTGTCAAGAGGATCCAGTTGGAATAGGTGGGTGGCCACCAATATCCACCTGAATCAATCCTCCCCCCTTAGGAAGCAATGGTAGCCATTGTGTCGAGTTCCCCTATCAGGTGAGGAAACTTCTGTTGAATTTGGCCCCGGGTGAGCCACTTGCCTTGGTGTAGGAGTCACCCTGCCTTGACAACCCGATAAAGATGGATCCTCTGTTGGCGAGTGCCCTTGACCTGTGTTTCCACTATCTGATCAATAGATGCTTGTTCCATGTAGTCATGGTTGAGATCTGTTGGTGTCAATTGTTTTTCATTCTCCTAGGTGTCCAATAACGGTGGAAAATATAGCCGAAGGAGGTCCACATTGAACACTGGGTGCAAGCCAAGGAAGGGTGGAGTGTTGAGTTCAAAATCATTGCTACCCATAGCCTTGGTGATAGTGTAAGGCCCATAGCGAAGTGGGCAGAGCTTTCGATGGGGTCCTGTAAGGCGCTCTTTCTGCAAGTGTAACTAGACTTTGTCTCCCACCTCAAAATGGTGCGATACCCGGTGTTGATCATGGCATTGCTTGTACTTAGCATTTGATTTCTAAAAAATCTCATGGACATGTTGGTGGATGTGTTGAATCTACTCAATAAATCTGGTGGCTTTGTCGGCTTTAGACTGAACATGGGAGGATTCTTCCTGTGTGGTTGCAAGAGTTTGTGCAACATCAATGGGACCCAAGGGTTGGAATCCCAACCCCACCTGAAAGGGGCTATGGCCGATGGAGCTATGGAGAGCCTTGTTGTCACTATGTTGAACATAGGGAAGACTCCCATCCCATGTATGCAACTGCTTAGAGTTATACATGCGCATGATGTGCACAATCATCCGATTGATGACCTCTCTTTGGCCATCATTTTGAGTGTGGAAGGCAATGGATTTAGTGAGCTTGGTGTCCAACAGTGACCAGAGACTCAACCAAAATGTGCCGAGGAACCTATTGTCCTGATCATAGATGATGGTCTGTGGTATCCTAAAATGGACCCACACTCGTTTGAAGAAGAGCTTGGCAGTATCTGCTGTTGTGATGCTCTTCTTGCAGGCTGTGAGAATGACCATATTCAAAAACCGATCAACTAACATAAATACACAATCATTTCCTTGCTTGGGGGATGGAAAGAAAGACATGTAATCCATCGAGATAGATTCCCAAGGCCTCTCAAGAGTAGGAAGAGGGGTGTATAATAGTTTCTTTTTGATGGTTGGCTTGGCAATGACACATGCAGTGCAAGATCTGATATACTTGTTGACGTATTGTCAAAGTTTTGGCCAATAAAAATATTTCTGTAGAGTGACCACAATTTTCTCCACGCCAAAATGTCTTGCCATCCAACTATAGTGAGCCTCCCAAATCAGCTTTGCATGCTCGATTGCAGGAGCACAAAGATGGCCCAGATGGAATAATAGTTCATCTTGAATGTGAAAATTGGTGACATTATCACATGTACCCAAGAGCTGATAGGTGGTGGCGAAGTCCAGATCTTGCTGATAAAGTTGGGGCCACTCAAATGCCTCATGCCCACATGAATGGAGCACGAAGGTGAGAGAAGCCATGGGAGGTCGACTGAGGCAGTCAACGATACGATTTGTGCTCCCTGTCTTATACTTGATGTTGATATGGAACTGATCTAGGTAGGTGGACCAATTCTGATGGCGGTCATTCTACAACCCCCCCTATGTCTTTATGAACTACAGAGGCTTGTGATTAGTCTGGATGATTGTCTCCTTTCCCAGAATGTAATGTTTCCATTGTCGACGGGCTTGTAAAATGGAATACATTTCCTTATCATAGGTGGGGTATTTCCGGACAATAACTGAGAGTGTGTCACTATGGTATGATATCGAATGATCATGCTAAGTGAGAACTACACCTACAACATAGTCAAATGCATTAGTCTCAATCTTGAACAGTTGTTGCAGATTAGGTAAGGAGAGTAATGGAGCTGAGCACAAGCGATTTTTTAGATCATAAAATGCTCATTGTTGTTCCTTCCCCCACGTGAACATTTCCCTGCCACCGCCCTTGGTCACTTAGTTGAGGGCCCATGCAATATGGGATAATACCAACATGAATTGTCGATAGAAGTTGGCAAGTCCCAAGAAGCTCCAAAGCTCTATTAGTGTGGTCAGGGCTGGCCAATCACAAATGACTTGGATATTTGTTGGATCAACATGCACCCCATGCTCATCAACAATGTAGCCCAATTATTGGACCATGTTCATTCCAAAGGAGCATTTTTCCAAGTTGGCATATAGCTTGTGCTACCACAAAGTACTCAAAACTTGTTGAATATGTTGCATGTGCTCCTCCCAAGTTTTGCTGAAGATGAGGATGTCATCCAAATATACCACCACAAAAGAGTTGGTGAAGGGTCTCAATACATCATCCATTGACCTCATGAAAGTGGTTGGTGCATTTTTTAAGCCAAAGGGAATGACCAACCATTCAAAGAGACCTTATTTAGATTTTAAAGTTGTCTTCCATACATCAGTCAGTTCGATGGGAACCTGGTGGTAGCCAGACTTTAGGTCAATCTTGCTGAAGAAATTTCCCCCCTTGACTCGGTCAAGAAGGTCAACGATTCTGGGAATTGGGTACTAGTTCCTGATTGTGATTTTTTTTAATGCTCTGTAATAAATGCAAAGCCACCAGGTCCCGTCTTTCTTCTGCGCTAATACAATCGAACTTATGCAAGGGGAGGAGCTAGGCTTGAGGTGCCCCTTTTGAAGTAGTTGTTGGATATGACACTTGACCTCATCATTTCAAATCAACGAGTGATGATAGAGTGGTCCATTAAGATAGGCGCACCAGGGATTATATCAATTGGATGCTTGACTTGGCAATGCATCGGTACCTCGGTGGGTGAGGAGATGATGTCTCTATACTCTTCCATGATCTCGTCCATTTTCTTATGCTGCAAAGAGAGGCTCTGTGTAGAGGCAACATATGTGGCGACGAACTTCTTCTTACTGTGAGCACAGATAAAAAAGAATATGAACTTCCCAGTCTGTGAAATGACCTTTCTGCATTGCTTAGCAAAGATTAAAGAAATAGCGACAGGAGATGCTACCTCTGGTATCCTGTACAATTGTCTACCCAAATTAATAATAACACTTTAGGGTCCAGACTCATACACATGTCGCTTCCACAAATATGGTTTTCCTAAAATAACATCACAAACTTCAAGGGGAGCAATATCACACAATACCTCATCTTTGAAAGGCTTGATGTCGTAGGGAAAACGACACTGTTGGTTGATGTAGATATATCTTCATTGGTGAAGCTAGTCAATGGTGTAGGGTTGCAGGTGCAGTGTCATAGGTAAGTCCAATTGCTTGATGACCTTTGTTGAGACAAGGTTCTTCTGACTATCGCCATCGACAATAAAATGAAGTTGAGCCCCCTTTACCCACATCTGTGAGTGAAAGAGCCATTCCCCTTCCTCTGGTTCTTTTGGTTCGCTTGGTTGGAATTTGGTGTTAGCGACAATGGAACTGGTTGAGCATCAATAATCCGCTCCCCTCTTTCTGGATTTGATTTAGAGTCAAAATCTTCCTTTGACTCAGAATCTTTCAGCTTGACCACGAGTGACTGCTTGGAGCAACATTCTTCGGTGTTGTGCCAAGGGATTTTATGGTATTCACACCATTTTCCTGTGTCCTTCTTTGACTTCTCATTACCCTTCTTGTGTTTTGGCTTGGACTACTTATCCTGAGAGTGGCCATCTTTGCTATGTCCCTTGTTTTGTGGGTTGAGGCTGCCTTTTCCCTACTTTGACTGTGAGGAGTTTCTTGGATTACTGAGAGGGGGGGTGAATCAGTAATAGAGAAATTTAATTCTTTTTAACCATATAATCCAAGTGTTATATCAATGTAGAATTATCATCTAATAACTACAGAGTAAATAAGAAATTAACAAATGAACAATCATACACATACACCATACACCAGTGTTTTACGTGGAAACCCAAAGCAGGAGAAAACTACAAAATGCTTTTTCTTATATGTCTTGAAGAATTACATTCATTGGAAGAACCAATTTCCTTTGTTTTCCAGCTGCAACTGAAAGGAGGCTCCAACCCCTTTGTTTCTCAGGCTACAACCTGAAGGACGCTCCAACTCCCCTATTCTCTAGCTACAACCAGAAGGATGCCACAATCCCCTATGTTATCCGGCTACAACCGGAAGGTGGCTACAACCACCTGTTCTTGCCCCGTCCAACCACCTTGAAGTAGAAGTAGAATGATGGAACCACTGTCACACTATCAATGTGAGGTATACCGTTGTAAACCTGTACCAATAAACCTGAACCATGCATCAACCTATAGCTCAAACTGTAATCAACCTGTACCATAAACAAGTGTATCAACCATGCACCAACTTGTACCAACCAACCTGTAATGAACCTGTACCATAAACAAGTGCATCCAAACATGTACCAAGTATGTACTAATCATGTGTCAAATACTCATCAACTATGACTCATCAATATGTACCAACATCATCAACCATACACCTCATGTGTGTGCCAACTCATCAACTACTTGTCTCAACCATGTACCCAACATGTACCTTAACCAAAAGCCCTCATAAATTTCATCATCCAAATATGATTTGTAACTATGCAATAGAACTGGTGTATATGATGACATACCTGCAAACCTTCCTTAACTTTCACAACAAGAGACTATCATTTTCATCAAACTTTTCTTTAGTCTCACAGGACTAGTTTGGGATTAGTCAACAACCCTAAATTGAAATAATCATAACTATGTACTTGCAATGAATAAAGATCTGAAAGTAGTACACAATGTTCTTCAGTTTTTTTTATGCAATTCCTCCAGGTTTCACTACTTGGAACCTCTCAGAAAAGGATTTATAGCAAAAATGGCATACCTTGTTGAATTTTGGCTTATTCTAGAGAGAGACCTTGTAGAGCGTTCCCCACACATAATATTTGTTGAATGGATCTGAAAATGTTACACAACATACTAAAGAATGTACTATAACCAACACATTTGGTTTTACTGAATTTGGATCTATTATGAAGAAGTTATGACGCTTTTACCCGAAACACCCGTTTTAGACTAGTTTCAGGACTAGCCACAAACCCTATTTTCCACGGAGCGTAACTCCAAAAATACAACGACCCACAAGCTGAATTTTTTACCACATATACTTTGGTATGTTTCCTCAATGTCCTATCAATTTCATAGTCTGAATCATTCTAGAAAAACAATTATTGCGAAAATGGTGAAATGACCTGTAAATAACATACCTTAGAAAACCTCATCAAAAGAATTTATCCTCCCTTGAATTTTGGCCTTCTTTTCTTCACCTTCCCTATGAAATCTGGCTTAGATATCATTTGGTTACCTCAGTCACCTATAGATATTCAATATTCTCAGGTGTTATATAAAATGAGAGAGCCTTGCCTCTTATTTATACTCTCCAAATATCTTCCTTAGAAGCATCTTCTAGGTCACTTAACCCATTTCTAGGCCACTTAACCCATTTCTAGGTCACTTAACCTACTTTCCTCATTTTTAGGGTTAACCACTTTCCATAATTAGAAAGTTCTCCATTACTTTATCATTTAAATATTCCTCCTTGACTTTGTCACCTCACTTTATCATTTAAATAATCTTATTTGATTTTGTCACTTCACTTTAATATTTAAATAATCCTTCCTGATTTTGTCACTTTACTTTATCATTTAAATAATAATTTCTTCTTTGCAAGCTCTTGGACTTCTTTGACCTTTTAGGGCTTCAAGCCAACATATGAGGGTCCTCCAACTTCGTAAGGCCATAACACTCAAACCCTAAGGAGTTATGTGACATTCCACATACCACCAGAAATGGAATGACATGTACCATGCATATAGAATAGTATTACCTTCAAATATATTAAAACTCATACCATTATACATGAAACAACCTTGGGTCTATTACCCAAACCTTTGTGCTATCGAACTTTCTTCAAGGGTTGACATCAATGACAACCAACCTTAATAAAAAATCTCCCCCTTTGGCATTGATGGAAACACTCTGATGCAATAATGAAATCATTTCATGCAATACTGAAGTCATTTCATGCAATACTGAAGTCATTTCATGCAATACTGAAGTCATATCACTCATGCTCCCCATGGAACCATGCCTCTGTCCTCTGCATCTCTATGATCATTGCTCCCCCTGGAATCATGCCTCTGTCCTCTGCATCTGATGAATCTCTCCTGCTTTGTCATCAATGGAAAAGGTATATTTCCATTTGGGGTTGCTCCCCCTGATAGAACTATCCTCTTTATGGTGCTTCCTCGTGTACATCTAAGACATATAAGATAAGCATTCAAAAACATTCATTTTGGAGTAAAAACAACTCCGAGTCTCTGGTGAATATACTTAAAGGCTTCCCATGGAAGTGGTTTTGTAAAGATGTCTACCACTTGTTCTTTTGTGCCCACATACTCAACTCTGATGTTCTTTTTTGCAACATGTTCCCGTAGAAAGTGACACTTGATTGGAATGTGCTTCGTCTTGGAGTGCATCATCAGGTTCTTTGAGATACTGATGGTGCTTGTATTATCACAATAGATTGGAATGGGCTTATCATACTCAACCTGTATATTTGTCAAAGTTTGTTTCATCCAAAGAACATGTGTACAACATGTTGCTGCTACAATATACTCTGCCTCGGTTGTAGATAGAGATACTGATGATTGTTTCTTTCTTATCCATGATACTAAACACTCACCCAAGTAGAACGTTGATCCACTGGTGCTTCATTGGTCATCAATACAACCTTCCCAATCTGCATTTGTGTAGGCAATAAGAGATAGATCCTTTCCTTTTGGATACCATAATCCAAACTCCTTTGTTCCTTTGAGATATCTGAAAATTCTCTTCACTGCTAATACATGTGATTCCTTTGGTGTTGCTTGAAATCATTCCACCTGTCCAACTACCTACATTACATCTGGTCTGGATGTTGTCACATATAGTAGGCTGCCAATAATTGACCTGTATTTCCTTTGATCTATAGAGTTTGAATCATCATTTTTTATTAACTTGCAATTGGTTTGCATGGGAGTGATAAATGGTTTGCAATCTTCCATTCCAAACCTCTTTAGAATTTATCTGATATACTTGGTTTGAGAAATAAAAATTCCTTGGTTTCTTTGACGTATCTGAAGTCCCATAAAGAAGGATAGTTCTCCAAGTAATGACATTTAAAATTCATTCTGAATATCCTTTGCAAATTTCTAGCTTTACCTGTCATCATCACTACCAAAAATAATATCATTAATAAAATATTACCTTGACTTACCTTGATGTAGAGGTTGTTGTCTGCACTTCCTTTTCTGAACCCTTCCTGCTATAGAGATTTATCTAGTACAGAGTACCATGCTCTAGGAGCCTGTTTTAGACCATAAAAGACCTTCTTTAATTTTCACACATAGTCTGCATTCTCTGACAACTGAAATCCTTCTAGTTGTTCAATGTAGACTTCTTCTTCAAGTTCCCCATTCAGAAAATCTGATTTTACGTCCATCTGATACACTTTAATATTTTTGGAGCATGCATAGGCTAAAATAAATCAGATTGTTTCTATTCTGACAACTGGGGCAATCTCTTCAAAGTCGATTCCTTCAACATGTGCATATCCTTTACATACCAATCTAGCTTTGTTCCTTGTAACTTGTCCATTTTCGTTCAATTTATTCCTGTATACCCACTTTGTGTCGATCACATTCTTATCACTTAGGCTTGGAACCAATTCCCAAGTGTCATTTTTCTCTATTTGATCCAATTCTTCATCCATGGCCTTGTTCCAAAATTCATCCTTGCTGGCCTCTTCAAAATAGGTTGGTTCAATTGTAGATGTGAATGCTAGGTGTGTTTCTTCTAATGAACAAATGCTTCTT
>ML787989.1:180771-197129 GCA_009831015.1 Picea engelmannii
TTTTTTTCTAGTTGTTCTTTGAGTGCTTCTTCAATTCTTTTATCTTCTTCTATTTGAACCTTCAAATTTGTGATCATTTGTTCTAGTTCTTGAGTGTCTTGTTTCTTGTCTAGTTATGCTTGTAGTTTATTGTTTTTCTTATTTTCTCTCCTGATAACTTCTATGACACACATTAATTCCTCTCGATAGTCAACTTCTGCCTCTTCAATATCTTCTTCGACTTCTTCATATTCTTCTTTGGCCTCTTCATATTCTTCTTCGGAGTATTGTTTATCAGAGTCTTCTACTGCCATGAATAGAACTCTTTATGTCTCACTGTCACTAACTTCATCTTCATCTGATGATGAGATGTCTTATTTGGTGCATAAGCTTTTCTTGAAAAAAAAAATTGTGGATCCTTTTCCTTTATATGTTTGTTTTCCTTTTGAGTAACTTTCATCATTTCTTTTTGTTCTTATAAGGCAAAATGACCAATACCATCACAATTAAAACAAATTAAAGGAAGCTTAATTCTATACTTACCATCGGTTCCCTTGTTCAGTCTTTTGACAAAGTTGGCCACTTCTTCATCATCTTCCGAGACGTCACTGCTGCCGCTATGTTCTTATTTTTGCCTTCTCTTTTGCTTTGAATTTTTGGATGCTTTGAAGGCTACTTATTTTATATTTGAATTTTCCTATTTAGCCCTCATTTCATATGCTGTGAAAATTCCATGTAATTCGTCCATGCTTATTGAGTTTAGATCTGATCTTTCTTCTAGTGATGATATCTTAGGGTCAAATATCATAGGAAGAGATCTTAGTAATTTTTGAACAATTACAGATTCTTTGATTTTTTCTCCCAATCCCATGATTGCATTTACTGTTTCATCAACTTGTAAAAAGTAAGCTACAATATTCTCATCTTCCTTCATCATAAATTGTTCGAACTGACCTCTGTAAGTTTGAAGCTTTGCTACTTTGACTTTTGAATCTCCTTCATAAATATTTTAAAGTTTTTCCCATATCGCTTTAGAGGATTTACAATGTGCAACTTTGGTGAATACTGTTTCACTAAGACCATTGAGAAGTGAATTTTTGGCTTTGGAATTATTTTGACCGAGTTTACTGCTTTGTCATTTGTTGGCGGAACTGTCGGTATTGTGTATCAATCTACAATTGATTGCCAAATTTCAAATCCCTGTGCCTTTATATATGTTTTCATCCTTATGCTCCAAAATTCATACTTTTGTCCATTGAACCGTGGTATTCCATTTTTATACAAGGTTTTTCTCTCCATGACCTACCTTTCAGTGGTTAAATTGATTTCTGAAGGAACCTGCTCTGATACCAATTGTTGGATTACTGAGAGGGGGGGTGAATCAATAATAGAGAAATTTAATCCTTTTTAACCATATAATCCAAGTGTTATATCAATGTAGAATTATCATCCAATAACTGTAGAGTAAATAAGAAATGAACAAATGAACAATCATACACATACACAGTACACTAGTGTTTTACGTGGAAACCCAAAGCGAGAGAAAAATAAAAAATGTTTTTTCTTATATGTCTTGAAGAATTACATTCATTGGAAGAAACGACTTCCTTTGTTTTCCAGCTACAACTGGAAGAAGGATCCAACCCACTTGTTTCTAAGGCTACAACCTGAAGGAATCTCCAACTCCCCTATTCTCTGGCTACAACCAGAAGGAGGCTACAACCCCCTATGTTATCCGACTACAACTGGAAGGTGGATACAACCACCTGTCCTTGCCCTGTCCAACCACCCTGAATTAGAAGTAGAATGTGAAACCACTATCACACTATCGTTGTGAGATATACCACTATAAACATGTACCAATAAACTTGAACCATGCATCAACCTGTACCATAAACAAGTGCATCAACGATGCACCAACCTGTAATCAAATTGTACCATAAACAAGTGCATCCAACCATGTACCAAGTATGTACTAATCATGTGTCAAATACTCATCAACTATGACTCATCAATATGTACCAACATCATCAACTATACACCTCATGTATGTGCCAACTCATCAACTACTTGTCTCAACCATGTACCCAACATGTACCTTAACCAAAAGCCCTCATCAATTTCATCATCCAAATATGATTTGTAACTATGTAATAGACCTGGTGTATATGATGACATACCTGCAAACCTTCCTTAACTTTCACAACAAAAGACTAGCATTTTCATCAAACTTTTCTTTAGTCTCACATGACTAGTTTGGGATTAGTCAACAACCCTAACTTGAAATAATCATAACCATGTACCTGTAATGAATAAAGATCTAAAAGTAGTACACAATTTTCTTCAGTTATTTTTATGCAATTCCTCCAGGTGTCACTACTTGGAACCTCTCAGAAAAGGAGTTATAGCAAAAATGACATACCTTGCTGAATTCTGGCTTATTCTAGAGAGCGAACTTGTAGAGGGTGACCCGCATGGAATATTTTTTGAATGGATCTGAAATTTTTACACAAGATACTACATACTGTACTCTATCCAACATATTTTTTCTTACTGAATTTGGATCTGTTATGAATAAGTTATGACATTTTTACCTGAAACACTTGTTTTAGACTAGTTTTAGGACTAACCACAAACCCTATTTTCCACGTAGTGTAACTCCAAAAATACAACGACCCACAAGCTGAATTTTTTACCAAAGATACTTGGATATGTTTCCTCAATGTCCTATCGATTTCATGGTTTGGATCATTCTAGAAAAAAAATTATTGCGAAAATGGTTAGATGACCTGTAAATAACATACCTTAGAAAGCATCATCAAAATAATTTATCCTCCCTTGAACTCCGACCTTCTTCGACTTAGATATCCTTTTGTTACCTCAGTCACCTATAGATATTCAATATGATCAAGTGTGATACAAAATGAGAGAGCCTTGCCTCTTATTTATACTCTCCAAATATCTTCCTTAAAAGCATCTTCTAGGTCACTTAACTCATTTCTAGGTCACTTAACCTATTTTCCTCATTTTTAGGGTTAACCACTTTCCATAATTAGAAAGTTCACCATTACTTTATCATTTACATATTCCTCCTTGACTTTGTCACCTCACTTTATCATTTAAATAATCTTCTTTGATTTTTCCACTTCACTTTATTATTTAAATAATCCTTCTTGACTTTGTCACTTTACTTTATCATTTAAATAATATTTTCTTCTTTGCAAGCTCTTTGACTTCTATGACCTTTTGGGGCTTCAATCCAACATATGAGGGTCCTCCAACTTCGTAAGTCCATAACTCTCAAACCATGAGGAGTTATGTGACGTTCCACATACCACCAGAAATGACATGACATGTACTATCCATATAGAATAGTATTACCTTAAAATATATTAAAACTCATACCATTATACATGAAACAACCTTGGGTCCATTACCCAAACCTTTGTGCTACCAGAATTTGCTACTGAAATTTCTTCAAGGGTTGACATCAATGACAACCAACCTTAATCAACAGAGTTTGCAGATCCAAACTCAAAATCTTTTGCTTAAATTTCTGCTCTATATTGACAACATATCTATAATTCATACCCAATGATGCGATGTCCAAAAACTCCATTTCTGTTTGAATGTATCAATGCAGGAAACCACGGTATTTGAGCACCAGATGTCACTCAGAGTCTTTGATACCCAATTTTGTGCACATGGTATGGAAATTATTGGTGAAATTTGGTACTGTCTGGTCCCTTTCCCGACACAGGGTGGTCCATCTTGTGTACTGGTCCTCGTAGCTTCCAATAGGGTAGTATTTTTCTTTAATGACATCCCTGAAGGAATACGATGTGGGGGAAACCACAAATATTTCATATTCCTCTATGGCCCTTTGATCAGAGTAAGTATCCCACTAGCCCTTAACATGGGGGATGACTTTCAGGAGTGCAAAAGTAATATTTTCCCTATCAGAAAAATTATGGACCGATAAATACCCTTCGAGCCGATTCAACCATTTATCTACAACATATATATCTACCAGTCCTTCAAATAATGGAATATCAAAATTTGCATGTACCTTGAAGGGGTTTGCATGGCCGCTTGATGAAGATGCGTCTCCTGTGGGTAGTCGTCGAAGGATCTGTGCAAAGTTGTCCATCATTTCATTCCTTTGTCGTGCAAGGGATTCCTCGAGCAACATTTTAAAAGGATCTCTTGCTCCATCATATTTATTTGTTTCCTCCATGGGTTGTTGTTGGGCTCGATGCAACCGATCTTGCAAAGGATCGACTGGTTCGAGTCCCAACTTCTTGTACCCACATCTTATCGAGGACATGCATGAAGAAAAATAAATGAATAACATACCACTCTGATACCACTGATCCAAATTTATGAGTGGAACCAAATGAGTAATAAACTAAATACAATAATGCATAGATACATAGAACAACAACAAATGTCCAGTGCACAATAACTTCTATTGAATAAATAAAATAGGATGAAACTATAAAACTACATAACTGAAAACAACTTGCTCAAATAGTGGTAGTTATCTCTAAGAAGAGATGTGGATGCTACATGCATCCATCTGAGCATAATGATTACAATGAGGCTCCAAAGGCCTTTTTAACATTACTCACGAATTCCGAAACCCTAGACATCCAAAAACCTAACCCTAGGAGATGAAACGCCAAAAGTTATGTGGGCCCCAATGGTTAAGTTGGTACCTCAACTTCCCGGGGTCATGACTTTTGCATACGACCTCCATTTTAGGTGCATGATAGCCCGTTGGAAAGTGATTATTGAGAACTACACATTATGTTGTCAAAATCTAACTCTATCTACATTTTGACTGTGGCAATCCAAAAAAACATTGTTTAGGGCCCCAAAATGGCCCTTGAAGTACATAAAGATGTGTTGACATGAAAACCTCCAAAATAAGCCAGTTGGATTAGGTGGGAGGTCACCAGTTTCCACCTGGAATATGTGTAGGGTTTCAGACAACCCCAAAAGTGTAGAACCCACAATTACAAAGAAGTATAGAAGAGCGTGCTAAACTAAAAATTGTGAAGAGGAGCCAGTTGGAATAGGTGGGTGGCCACCAATATCCACTTGGATCACTAGGTGAAGGCCAACCTCAATGTTGGATGGAAGAATGATTTACCCATGAGTGAAATGTTGTCACTAGGATTGTACGAGACTCAGTCAAGCTTGGATGCCCTGTGGATTCACCTTTACTTCCACACACTATAGTACCAACAAACATTGACTAGTCCCTCAACATCCTATGCCCTTCTTCTAAACATTGACTAGTCCCTCAACATCCTACACCCTTATTATACTTTTCTAGTCATATCATATCACCTTAAGCTAGAGACATCGATGTGATATGGGAACTTCTAGTAAATAGTTAACAACAAACACATTCTAACATATTCTTCTTCAAGATAGATTAAGGGGGGGTGGGAATATACTACCATCATCCTTGGTTGATTGCAGTGCCAACGAACCCTTTAGAGCTTCCTTGGAAATGAGAAGAAATGATGGACACATATGACCAATGACAATAGTAAGATACTAATGAATAACCCAACAATAAGAAGAAATATGAGGCTTGGAGCTGTAAAATCTCATGCATGACAAATGGAGTTTTCACTCCATTCTGTTAAGGTCATATTCTATTATGTTCTTAACTGGAATCCTATGGCCAATTCCTACATTGTTGAACATGATATCAAGTTTCTTGTGCTTCTCCCTGGCTAAATATATTGTAGAGCTAACGTCTTTCTCTTTACTCATATCACTATGCAAGACCCTTGGTGATCATGCACTCTATAAAATACAAGGAAGGTTTAATGCTTGGAATTAATGAATAAAGATGAAGGATAATTTTACTCTAGCCAAGTGGTTGCTATTTTATTCAATCATTCACTATCAATATCATTGCAAAAAAACATATTGAAAACTGGTAATTGTATTTGGTTGAGTCAAACATAAACAAATTTAACATTAAAATAAACTATACTTATTTGTAATTTACAAAAAAATATGATTTTTTTTATTATAATTTTTTAATTTAATTACGTCGTAAGGAATTCCTCCTATAGAAGTTGATTTCCTCCAATACCTTTATAGTCACCTCATGGTCATCATTTCCATTAGATGACAATTGGTGCCCTTCTGATTGTCCATGTGCACTTCTGGTTGTTTTTTCTCTTGTTTCCAGTGATGCATCTTCCTTCTTGGAGATGGAAAAGGCCGCCAAAGATCCACTGAAAAGGCCGCCAAAGATCCACCGAAAAGGCCGCCAAATCCCAATATCATTGGCAAATTGTTTTGGTCTCTCACATCTGAAAATTGGATCAAGAGAGATTAGTGGGATCATACCTCAAGAACTGGGAAAGCTTCAACTCAAGATCATTGTAATCACCACTAGTGGTTCTATCACTAGGAAAATATCTATATTTGAAGCACTTTCCAACTACACCAAATTAGAGGATATGGATTTGTATGACAAACACCTAATAGGTACTCTACCTACCATCATCGACCAAATTTCTTATACTCTTACCTTCCTTAGTGTAGAGAAAAATTCCAGTAATGGCACCATACCCCAAACCATTGACAATATCTCTGCTTTGACAACATTATGCATGGGTAGAAATTCCCTCATCAATACCATTCCTTATTCCATCAAAAACCTCCTTAATTTGCAAGATCTCGATTTCAATAACAATAAATTACAAGGCAACATTCCTAAAGAACTCCAATGAATGAACCAAATCCTTACATATCTAGATCTCTATGATAACATGAAACAAAAATTTGGTGCGCTGGGATGTGTCACAGACACAGAAAGTTTGAAGAGATGGGATATGTTGCACAAAGAAAATTTTTGTGTGATGTATTGCAAGGGGAGAAACCTTCATCCTATGTGATATGTGACACATGTGGAAACTTTCAGTCCATGTGATGAGTTGCAAGGAAATAAAGATTCGAAGGATGCAAAGTACTTCTTTTAGAAAATTTCCCTTTCTTGCGATGAAGGAAATTTTGAGAAAGTGTGATGTGTCACACATAAATAAACTTTAACACAATGTGATATATTGTGACAAGGGAGAGTTTAGAGCAATGGGATATGTTGCAACCAAAGGCATTTTAGGTGCAATACACACTATGTCACGACCAAAGAAAGTTTAAATGTGATATGACATAAGAAACCAAATTTTTGGAAGATGTGAACATAGAGTTTTAGATTGAGGAGTTGTGATATGTCACACGGAGAAAAAATTTGTGCAATATATCGAAAGGGAAGAACTTCATGCTATGCGATATGTCACGCAAGTAGAACCTTTTGATCCACGTGACCCTATAAAAAAATCGCTTTATAGGTACTTTGCCTCCCACCATCAACCAACTTTTGTAGACTCTTCATTTCCTTAACGTAGAGAAAAATGTCATTAATGGCACCATACCCTAAGCCATCAACAATATCTCCACTCTAACAATATTATACATGGGTAAAAATTCCCTCATTAGTACCAATCCTTATTCCATCACAAGCCTCCTTAAACTGCAAGCTCTTGATCTCAATGAAAATAAATTACAAGGAAACATTCCTAGGGAGCTCCAATAGATGAATCAAAGCCTTACATATATGGATCTCTCTGATAACATGATTTTTTTTTTGGTGCGGTGTGATGTGTCACAAAAATAGAAAGTTTGAGGAGATATCATATGTGGCGTGATGATAAACTTTGTGCAATATATCAGGAGGGAAGAAAACTTCATCCTATGAAATATGCCACACATTGAGTGGATACTTTTGGTCCATGCAATGAGTCACAAGGAAAGAAATATTTGAAGGATGTAATGGTAAGGAGGATGAAAATGAGTTCTTTTAGAAAATTTCCCGTTCTTTTGATGAAGGAAAGTTTGAGAAAGTGGGACGTGTTCCACATAAACAAACTTTGATGCGATGCGATATGTCAGGACAAAGGAGACTTTGGAGCAATGCAATATGTCATGACCAAAGACATTTTAGGTTTGATATGCATTTTGTTGCGGACAAATAAAGTTTAAATGGCATACTACGCATGCAATAAAATTTCTGGAAGATGCGAAAAGAGAGTTTTGGATTGAGGAGATGTGATATGTTTCACAAAGAAAAACTTTGTGTGATATATCACAAGGGAAGAAAACTTCATCCTATGTGATGTGTCACGCAAGTGGAAAATTTTGATCCATGTGATGAGTCGCAGGAAAGAAATATTCAAAGCAAGTGATGGCAGGAAGGATGCAAAGGAGTCCTTTTAGAAAATTTTCCTTTGTCGCGATGAAGGAAATTTTGAAAAAATGTGATGTGTCACACAAAAGGAAACTTTGTCACCATGCAATATGTCGCAACAAAGGAAATTTTGGAGCAATGTGATATGTCGCAACCAAAGACATTTTAGATGTGATTTGAACTATGCCATATGAAAATAAATTTTAATTGTGACATGGCACAAACAAGTAAATTTCTAGAAGATGCGAAAATAGGGTTTTGGGAAAACTTCGGAAAATTTTCCAAGGACAAAACTGCCACTCAAGTAAGGGGAAAAACCAATGCACCTATTTATGAGCCTAGTGAGTTTTAAGGGAAAGAAAGAAATAAAATTTCATGATACGCTTCAAAGTAAAGACGATTAATACACAACAAAGTTCATGAAGGTCTAGAAATATAAAAGAGAAGGAGGGGCCCCAAGCTATTTTCACTTCATCAAATGCTCAAAGTTAAAATAGTATAGGGTGGTTGTTGTTAGCTCAAAACAACATTGAAATAATATTTTCAAATGATTATGATCACTAAATATTGGGCATGAATAAAATATTAGTACTTATCTGACAATACATTTTTCATTGCGAAAGGGTAAGCTCAAGTTACCAAATTATTTCAATAATATCTTGGCATTCAAGTTACTAAACACACCTTGCCTTTATTTATTTTTCATTCTAGCATGGAAAAATAGTTATCAACCTTGTTTTCATGTATAGTCACATTATATGTCGTATAGTTATCAACCTTCTTTTTTGTCTATAGTCACATTATGTGTCACTTGTGTGTTCATCCTCCTCTGATAGAAACTAATTCCTTCCAATTTTGTGTGTTGCAACTAACTATTTGCATATTGTGCACATGTTCTTCTCTTATATCAATTTCATCAAAACTAAACTTCTTAGGGAGCGAAAGTGCATGTGGGTTTCTCAAAGAGATGCAATACACAAACATAAAAAACATAAAATGAAATCAACTTTATTAAATAATTAATTATCAATCTATTATGTTTTTTTAAAACCTATCATCTATGACTCATAGGTTTCTTATGGAAACTTCTAAGAATGCAACAATATCTACGTTCATACGATCACATTGTTCTTAGTTTACTCAACCAAATTTAAAAATAAAACATTTCAACATTTTCGCCTTATAACGATGTACTTTTTGCACCTTCAAAAGTAATTACTAGTAAACAATGCATCGTATACTAATGAGAAGTGGGTCCCTAAATTAACATCGAGGTATGTCTCTAAATAACCGCTTCTTCCTCCTAATCTTTGTTTTGCATATCTTTTTTTTTTCTTTTAGATTTTCTCTTTTATATAGATATTATTTTTCCTTTTTTCTTTCTCATTTTTTTTCCTTTCCTAAACTTTTTTTTCCTATATTTTTATGCAGAGTTGGAAAGGAATGTGTGGCCACTATCCAAGTATAACGATGCAATCTACAGATCCAGAGCATTCGACATACAAACAACATCTCCTACAACAAGGGAAAACTCAATGAATCCTGATAGAGTTCAAATTTAGTAAACATTTCGAGCATTTCAAACTCTCTCTATATACTGCATACTTCCATTGTATCATCACAACTAAAACATTGACAGATTTACTCGTACCTAGTTTTCTCTTTCACAGCCATTTCATCATTTCTTTTTCATTTGGTCCTGACATTATTTATAATATATATATCCTATGATCCATATCAAGATGTAACCTGTCAAGAATGCAATAGATGCAACCAAGGAGAACATGAGTAACATGACAACAACTACGGAGGAGAAAGTGGACAAAGCCAACGCATTTGCAACAGAGAAGGTAATGTAATCATATATATTGATGTGTTAAGTATTAGGGTTCATATATATATAGTCTTCTTTGAGATTAGATGTGCCTTTCTGAACTCTCTTGTGTGTATAATTTTGTTTCATTATAATTTATGATACAAATGCATAAAAGTACTGCTCACTACAAGAAAGAAAGAGAGATATGACAATTTTCTTAAGAAATTGACATTAGTGATAGTGTATATATCTAACAATCCATTTCAATATGCAACCTGTCAAGAATACAATGCTATAGCCAAGGAGAAGATGCGTAACATGGAAACAACTACCAAAGAAAAATTGGACAAAGCCAAGGCATCCACAGGAAAAGGTAATGTAATCATATATATTGATGTGTTAAGTATTAGGGCTTCAGATATATATAATCTTTGAGTTTAGAGGTGTGTTTTTGAAGTTTCCATAGTGTATAATTTTGTTTCACTATAATTTATGATACAGATACATAAAAGTACTTCCCACAACAAGGAAGAAAGGGAGATAACACACCAGGAGGAGGAGAAAGAAGCAGAGGCCGAAATGGGAAAGCTGAGAACAAAGGCCAACTACTGGAAATGGCAACCAATTAAGTAGAAATTCAAAACAAAACTTAATTGTAGAATGTTTCATCTCCGTTAAAAGAAATTTTAACATACATATACGAAACTTGATGGCGGAAATTTTATTCCTGTTGGAAAGTTCAAGGTAGATGATTTTATGGCGGTTGTTGAAGTGTTTCAGGTATGCATTCTTGTCCTGCTTTTCTTCGTCATGGAGATGGAAGGTACAGTGCCATCAATGGTGGTATTGAATTCTACACCAATTTAAATATCACAAAGTGGAAAATCTAATAGAATTGACCATGGATATCCAGTTTCATAATATAAAAACAATTTTGACTGCTAATAAAAAAAACATTTTGTACATCTTGAAACAAAACCCATCCATGATAGAAATCTATTCTCAGCAGAAAATTTCGACTGCATCTTGAAACAAAGCACATCCATGATAGAAAGCTATTCTCTCTAGAAAATTTTAATTTAATGAAACATATTGTCTTTTATCTTTACCCGTCGTAACACTTATAGTTGGTTAACACTTATAGCTGATAATGATGGTCCATAGGTTCCTTGGCTTGGAATACAACAAGTTCCCTTTCCAGTCCAGAAAAAATGAATATNAAAAAAAAAACCAAAAAAAAAAAAAAAAAAACACCTTTGACAGCTATTGGAAAAATAAATTCTTATGAGATCATCATATTTGAATTTATTAGTTACATTAGAATAAGAAAATGGGGCAGAATCCCGAGCTAGTGTGCTGTCATCCTTTCATAATATATAATAATAAGGGTAGTCATTAAAAAGAGCCAAATTCCAAATCCCATTGAATTTTTACAGCAGGACAACCAGGCAGAATCCCGAGATAGTGAAGTTACAACAGAATAAGAAAAATTGGCATAATCCCAAGATAGTGCACTGCCATCCTAGGGAATCTTTATAACAAGACAACCTCCAATTCATGAACCGATTGACATTTCCTGGTTGCCAATAATCCAACAACTACTAGTGAACATGTTCATGAAAATGATAGTAATTACGTCGCAACGTGAAAGATGTTCATAGTAGTAATTCCAGAGTTGAGCAACTGATCTTTCAACAAATCAAATTTCTCAAGAGTCAATTTGTTCAAGATTCTGGAATAAACAATTGTAATTTTTTTTTATCAATAAAGAATGGAAAGATTCCTGTCTTGCACATAAAATAAATATAAGTTCAAAGAGCAAGAGTTAGACCCTTTAACTTTCTTGAGCACTTTATCCTTCTCATATTTCCTCTCCTCGCACTCCATTGAACTGCAACCTTAGCTATAGCAGACGACTACATTACTAAAACACCCAAAAAGGAAATTTGTTAGAACAAAATATAACAATTACATAAAATTATCACAAGTTAATCACAATGATTGTAACTTTGAAAGATACGCACCCCTGAAACTGGAACAACTTTCATTGGTTCCAAGTGCCTTGAAGCTGTGAGGTATGGTTTTTCAGTAGGAGCTTGTGGAAGATAAGCTCTTTGACTATGCTATTCATGTTAGAAAAACAGGACCGTGGAGCAATAAAATAAAACAAATGCGGAAACAAAACACAAAAGATACACAATACAATAGAGACACAGATTTACGTGGTTCACCCAGTGTGGGCTACATCCACCAGAGAAATTGCCAGGTCCTTCCTTTATTATTAACTAGCATATGAATGGATACAACCTACAGCAAACCCATTGTAACTTCCTCTTCTTTCTCTTACAGTATCCTATCTCATAATATAATATTCGCCATCTGCAATAGCCGCAATACATTTCCCTCACAAAAGAGGGTTGCCTTGTAGGGAAAAAAACCCTAACATAATCTCTACTGTTAGATTTGCGATCTTATAATGAACGGTCCAGATTTACAATGAAATTACAATATACATTTACAAGGCAATTTTTCCTTCGGGGGCTTCGCCCTTGAACCCCCGCTGGGGGCCTGCTTGCCCCCAGACCCCGCAGAGGGGGTACCCCCCCTCTGCACTCCCCCGCATGGAAGAGTGTACATAATTCTGGGGTGTAAATACTTCATGGGGTATAAACATGACTGAAAGTAAAATACCTCTGAATCAGGAAGATAATCAAGCTCCACAACCAACAATCTCCCACTTGGAGACTGATCTCAACAACTCCACCGTTGTTGTATATGCTGGACTCTGAACCTTCTTGGACCTGGAAAATTCCTCATCTTCATCTTCATTCTTGAAGACCAACTGAAACTGAGCAGGAACTCGGTTTCTCCTTGGTTACTCCCTTTGTTAACATGTATGCAGGATTCTGGCTAGTGTGTATATTTTCTAACTTCAAATTTCCATCTTCCAAGGTGGATTGTATGAAGTGGTACCTAAACTATATATTCTTAGTCTTCAAATGGAAGGTTGATTTCTTTGCAATATGAATGACACTCTCACTGTCACAGTACAACTTGCTATTCTCTTGCTTCTTTCCCAATTCCTCCATAAACCTCTGTAACCAAATCATCTCTTTACTAGCCTTTGTAGCAACAACATACTCTGCCTCTGTTGTTGAAAGTGAAACAACCTTTTGCAGTTTTGAAATCCAACTTACTGTTGTTCCACCTATAGTAAACAGATACCCTGTGGTACTCTTCCTGCTATCTTTATTACCTGCCATATCTGAATCAACATATCCTTGTAGAACAATTTTTGAAACTCCAAAACATAATGCATGATTAGCAGTACCTCTTAAGTATCTGAGAATCCACTTTACTACCTCCCAATGTTTTTTACCTGGATTGTTCATATATCTGCTCACAACTCCCACTGCATGTGCAATATCTGGTCTTGTGCAAACCATTGCATACATCAAGCTGCTAACTGCTGATGAATATGGGACCCTAGACATGTATTCTATCTCCTCCTGTGTCTTGGGACACATTTCCTTAGTTAATTTGAAATGGCTGGCCAAAGGTGTACTAACTGGTTTTGCATTCTGCATTATAAACCTCTCCAACACCTTCTCTATGTACTCACCCTGAGACAATGTCATTTTGCAATTTTTCCTGTCTCTTGTTATTCTCATACCAAGGATTTTCTTTGCAGCACCCAAATCCTTCATCACAAATGAATTGGTTAATTTCTTCTTGAGAACATTTATATCCTGCATATTAGACCCTACAATAAGCATGTCATCTACATACAATATCAAGATAATAAAGCTTCCATTTTCTATCTTTTTAAAATAACCACCGTGATCAGAATGAAATCTACTATAACCCTGTTTTGTCATAAACCTGTCAAACTTCAGATACCACTGCCTTGGAGCTTGCTTTAGGCCATATAAGTTCTTCTTCAACCTGCATACCAAATTCTCCTTCCCTTTGACCTCATACCCCTTTGGTTGCTGCATATAAATCTCTTCCTCCAAATCCCCATGGAGAAAAGCTTTCTTTTGTGCAAACCCCTTTACAACAAGTCTAGCCTTATATTGCTTTTCTCCTCCATCTTCTTCCTTCAACTTGTAAATCCATTTATTCTACAATGATCTTTTTCCTGCAGGCAATTGAACCAAGTCCCAAGTATGGTTATTTAACAAGGAATCCATTTCCTCTTTCATGCCTTGCTCCCACTTCCTTTTGGTGTCTACCTGCATTGCCTCTTTATAACATTCTGGTTCACTAGAACCAGTCAACAATAAATAATACAATGAAGGAGAGTATCGTTCAGGGGGTATACTTAAACTGGTAGATTTTCTAACAACACTTGCAGGTGTTTGAGGTACCTACTACTCCTGTTGTTGTACATTTTGATTTTCTGGTTCCTTTGGAATTTCTTTTTCAGTGATCTCATCAAGCACTGTGTATTCTTGTTTTTCTTTTTCCCGTTTCTTTCCCTGCAATTGATCTTTGTACATGACCTTCTCATTGAATATGGCATCTCTACTCCTAATGATTTTGTTATTTTCATAATCCCATAAGCGATAACCAAAATCATTAACACCATATCCAATAAAGGTACACTTCTTGGATTTTGCCTCAAGCTTTGTTCTATTTTCTTTATCAATATGGACAAATGCTTCACTATTGAAAGTTTTCAAAAAAAAATAGTTTACCTTTTTTCCTGTCCATTCCTCCTCTGGAGTTCTACCATGCAAAGAGCTTGAAGGTCCTCTGTTTATTAAGTAAACAACATTATCTACAACATCTGCCCAAAACTGTAAGGGAAAACTAGCATGCAATCTCATACTCCTTGCATGCTCCATGATTGTCCTGTTCATCCTTTCTGACACACCATTTTCTTGTGGTGTTCTTGGAACTGTCTTCTCTCTATGAATTCCATGGTATGAACAGTAATCATCAAACTACTTGCTGCAATATTCACCTCCATTATCTGATCTAAGACACTTCAACTTTTTTCCTGTCTCATTCTCAACCAAAGATTTCCATTTCTTAAAAGTATAAAAAACATCATATTTTTGTCAAATGCAATAAACCCAAGTTTTTCTAGTTGCATCATCAATAAAAGTAATATAATAATGAGAGCCACCAAGAGATGATACCTGAGCTGGTCCCCATACATATGTATGCACAAGCTCTAACCTTTCACTCTTCTTTTCTTTTCTAACTCTGAGAAATCTGACTCTCTTCTGTTTTCCATAAACACAATGCTCACAGAAGTCCAAATCAATTTGTTTAAGATGTGGCAGCAAATTTCTTTTGTGAAGTATCTACATCCCCTTCTCACTCATGTGTCCAAGCCTATGATGCCACAGTGTTGTATCCACTCCTATAGAATCTAAAGAGAGAGAAGAGTCAATATTACCAGTACATAAATATAATGTACCTACCTTCTCTCCTTTTGATATCACCAATGATCCTTGGATGACCTTCCACGTCTTATCTGTAAATATGGATATACAACCTTCACTTTCCAAATGCCCTGTTCAAATTAGTTTTTTTCCTTAAATATGGAACATGTCTAACCTCTTTCAACAACCATTGGTTTCCATTGCGTTGCTTTATTTTTACCTTTCCCATTCCAACAATTTTTCATGGTGCATCGTCACCCAAATGAACCTGTCCAAAATCACCTAGAGCATAATATAGAAAATGTTTCCTATGGGGTGTAGCATGAAATGAAGCCCCTGAATCTACTACCCAAGACTCAGAAATATTATCTATAGAAAGAATTAAAGCATCTTGTAACACATCACCTGTTACATTTGCTTCTTGATTTCTCTCATGCTGTCCATCTCTTTGTTTCTTTGGAGCTCTGCAGTCTTTCTTCAAATGTCCTTTCTTCCCACAATTCCAACACTCTATCTTTCCAAGTCTGTATTTGGATCTTCCCTTCCTAGAATTCCCACGATTCCCGAAACCCTTTCCTCTATCCTTTTGTCTTCCCCTGTTCTCCATGTTCAACACATTTCCTGATGTCTCACCTGTGTTTCCATCACATTTCCTCACTAAGGATAACACCAACAACATCATCAAATTTTAAAGTATTTGAACCAGAAACAGAGTTACTTACAACCATGACCACGCTGTTCCAACTTTCTAGCAATGAGCACAAGATCAAAAGAGCCCTGACCCCATCATCAAAGTCCACTTTTACAATACTTAGTTGATTAGTAACCGTATTAAAATCATTTAAATGATCTGCAACAGACCCACCTTCCGACATCTTCATATTAAATA
>ML787989.1:197179-228742 GCA_009831015.1 Picea engelmannii
GACCCACCTTCCGACATCTTCATATTAAATAATCTCTTCATTAGAAATACCTTATTGGATGCCGAGGGTTTTTCATACAATTTGGCCAATGCATCCATCAAACCCTTCGTTGTCTTTTCTTTGGAAATATTGAAAGCCATCGATGCTGCCAGGCTCAGACGTATCGTTCCTAGAGCCTTTCTATCAAGAATCTCCCATTCTTCGTCCGTCGTAGCCGCCAGCTTCTTTTCTATTCTGCCCAATGGTAGGAATAGATCATTTTGATATAAATAGTCTTCGATCTGCATCTTCCATAACTGGTAGTTTTGGTCGTTAAATTTCTCGACCCTAAACTTTTCATCTTCCGACATTGCTCCCACTCGAACCAAGAACCCTCTTTTCCTGCGAGTTACCTTTCTCTTTGATACTAGTTGTTAGAAAAACAAGACGGTGGAGCAATAAAATAAAACAAATGCAGAAACAAAACACAAAAGATACACAATACAATAGAGACACAGATTTGCATGGTTCACCCAGTGTGGGATACGTCCACCAGAGAAATTGCCAGGTCCTTCCTTTATTATTATCCAACATGTGAAAGGATACAACCTACAACAAACCCGCTGTAACTTCCTCTTCTTTCTCTTACAGTCTTCTATCTCAGAATACAATATTCACCATCTGCAATAGCAGCAATACAATACAATATTCGCCATCTGCAATAGCCACAATACATTTCCCTCATAAAAGAGGGTTTCCTTCTAGGGAAAAAACCCTAACATAATCTCTACCGTTAGATCTGCGACCTTATAATGAACGGTCCAGATTTACAATGAAATTACAATATACATTTACAAGGCGATTTTTCCTTTGGGGGGGCTTCACCCCTGAACCCCCGCTGAGGGCCTGCTTGCCCCTAGAACCCCTAGTCGGGGGGATAGCCCCCCCGGACCCCGCAGGGGGGGTACCCCCTCTGCACTCCCCCGCGTGGAAGAGTGTACATACTTCTGGGGTGTAAATACTTCATGGGATATAAACAGGGCTGAAAGTAAAAGACCTCTGAA
Organism: Picea engelmannii; assembly: GCA_009831015.1. NCBI lineage: Eukaryota > Viridiplantae > Streptophyta > Pinopsida > Pinales > Pinaceae > Picea > Picea engelmannii. Next base: position 198,223 of record ML787989.1, read on the forward strand.
TCAGGAAGATAATCAGGCTCCACAACCAACAATTCAGTAGTATGAGGTCTATAAATTTGGTTAGGATTCTCATTCCTTGATGATTCCTAATCGACATGAAGCTACATTTGAGATTCTTCATACTAAATAAAAAATTAAAAAAAATGAATATAAACATGGAAATTATATATTCGTATGTTTAGATTCGAATATTCTCCCGCATCCCTTTTGAGAAAGTCGGGCACATTTTTATTGATGCCCAGAAAGGTAGCTGTTTGGATAGGACGCAACTCAAAAAAAGTAAAGATAGTTATAAATATTATTTGCAAGTCAAGGAATTGAAATTTTGATATTACAAAATAAATCTTCATCCTCAATTATTGCAGTTGGGATATCTAATCTCACTTGGCGTTCGAGTTGCAATAACTTATCACGAGAGTATCTGATAACTCATCAAGGTTTAGACATTTAAAAAAGAATACATTTCAGGTGTAGTTTGGGGAGAAAAAGGGAATAACATTATACCTATGTTTGAAGGTCAACACTGGAAATTGATGGCCTTGGATTAATTGGTTCAAAGTTTCTAACTCCTGGTGTTGCTTGCCAAGCCAAAATATCACAATACCCTCTCTACATAGAGCATGATAGCACCATGATAAAAAAACATTCAAATATGACAAAGCTAATTCCCTATTGTAAGGATTTGCTTCAAAGATGGAGAATAATGTGCATTCCACCTTTCCATTGTTAGCCATGGGTCTGTGATGTTCTTCAATTTGATGTCACTCTGTGATTTATGACCCGGTGCTTTTCTTGGCTGGTCCCTCTAGTGCATATTTGACACCTCACATCCGTTACCATAGAAATGACAGAAAATTGAATATACCTCTAATCATTAGGCAATTGTTGTAATCCTTATTTTGGTCTAAATGCAAATCCAATAAACTATGCGTATTTCAATGAATTGGCATATTAACTAGGCACAGACTAGCTACTTTGCAGCTATTTCCCTTGTTAAATTTGGCATGAGCTAATATTCGTTCGACAACACAAGCATTCCAACATAGGACGAACACCTTCAGTAACCACTCACATAACCAGATCAAAGATCAACACACCGATTTTTTCACATGGTAAAATCCCTACGGGGAAACATCCACAGCCCTAGCCAATGCGGCCACTTGGAGCAGTTTATTAATGAAAAAGAAAAATATTACAGAGAGATTTTACAATAGATTTTCTCAAAATCGATCGTCGACAAATGACTCTCCATGCTCTTTAAATAGAGATCATGGACCAATCGGGTGTTAAGCCACGAATCAATGGCCATTAAGATCGAGGAGAGTATGAACCATCAGATCACTCTATGTTGGGAACATATCATGACCATTGGATTTCCTAACTACAAATGCATACTAATGCATACTAAAGAAACACACTAAGAAACAAACTTTTACCTAACGACATATTAGACCAAGTAGATCTTAACTAACTCCTAAGTGTCTAAATATCCTAACATCCCCCCTTAAGAACAACTTGGGATATGATTGAAGGATTTACAATGTTGACACAATAGGAGAAGGAAGGAGGCATTAGAGCCTATCACCCCTTAATGAAAACTTCCTGAACTCCTAACATAGAGCGAAGTTTGGAAAACTTCGCTTCTGTAAGAGACTTTGTGAAAATGTCTGCAACTTGATCTTCTGTAGGGAAAAAGAGCACTTCAATAACTTGATCATGTATGGTCTTTCTAATGAAGTGCATGTGTAGCTCAATGTGCTTGCTGCTCTGATGTTGAATTGGGTATTTGGCAAGATTTATGGCACTTTGATTGTCGCACCAAAGGCTGGTCGGATGTTGCTTCTCGAATCCAAACTCTAAAAGGATTTCTCGAAGCCACAAGGCTTCCTGACTTGCATTTACCGCTACTCGGTACTCTGCTTCTGCTGGAGAAAGTGCAATAGCATGTTGTTTCTTACAGGCCCAAGTGACGGGTCCTTAACCAAGGATGAAAACATAACCTGTAGTAGAATTTTGATCATCAGGGTCATCGGCCCAATCTGAATCAGTGAAACCAACCAATAAAGGAGTCCCCCTTGAACTGTAATGTATCTCGAACTAAACTATACTACGAACATAACGAAGTATCCTTTTAGCTTATTTCCAATGGATTTCATGGGGTGTTTTCATATACCGAGAAACAAGACCAACAACAAAGGAAAGATCAGGACGAGTATGAGTCAAGTATAAGAGGCTACCAACTAACTGACTATACAGGGTGGCATCAACTTCAAGAGAAGTACAGGTGGTCGTAAGCTTGACTCCAGAATGGAAGGGAGAAGGGGTTGGTTTACAATCATCCATGTGAAAGAGATGAGGAAGGTCACAAGCATACTTAGACTGGGAAAGAAAAATTCCTTCATTGGTTTGCAAAACTTGGAGGCCAAGGAAATAGTGAAAAAAACCTAAGTCTGTCATTTCAAATTTCTTCTTAAGACTGCTTTTCACATGGTTTAAAAGTTTTGAGTCACTACCAGTAAGGATAAGGTCATCAGAATAAAGGACAAGGATTATGAGATGGCTTCCTACTTTCTTGGTATAAAAATTAGGATCAAAATGACATCTAGAGAATCCAGTGTCAATAAGAAAGCTGTCCATTTCGGCATACCAAGCTCGGGAGCTTGCTTAAGACCATAAAGATATTTCTTAAGGCGACAAACAAGGCTAGAGTCATTCTTGACATAGCCAGGAGGTTGTTCCATGTAGTTTTCTTCTTTCAAATCTCCATGCAAGAAGGCGAATTTAACATCCATCTGATGGACCTCCCATTTATGCGAGGCAGGAAGGGCAAGAACAAGGCAGATGGAATTCATTTTGGATACAAGGGAAAATGTTTCATTATAGTCAATTCCTTCAACTTGGGAGAATCCTTTGGCAACTAACCGAGCCTTGTGTTTGTCAACACTTCCATATTATGCATACTTAGTTCTGTAGACCCATTTACATATGACAAGTTTTCTTCCTTTTGGAAGAGGTACAAGATCCCAAGTATCGTTTGCCATTAAAGAACAATACTCTTCATTCATTGTTATATCCCAATATGGATGAGCTGAAGATTCTGCAAATGTCTCTGGATCATGAGTCTCTGAAACTTGAGCCAAAAGAGAAGAGGTTCGCTGGAACTATGAACGTGTGCAACACTGGTATGAAGGATCACCAACAAGATCACCTATTGCTTCTCGTGTTGAACATACCCATCTAGGAAGCAGTGGAACTAGTGCTTGTTCAGGTTCAAAGGACTCATCTGGAGGAAGGTCAGCAGACAGAGGTGGATTTTCATCCTCACTTTCATCATCTGAAGAAGAAGCCAGAATAGGAACATAAGAAGGCACAAACGCCGAAGACGGCTTGTAGGCTAAAGAAGGCACAACCGTCGAATTAGGCTCGCAGGCCAAGATATTTTCATCAAATTTAACATCTCTTCTAAGAATAATTTCATTACAATGTGGTTAAAGAAGTCTATAACCTTTGGCATCTTCATAATAACCAACAAATATACACTTCTCACTTTTAGACTGCAATGCTTTCCTTTTCTCATCAGGAATGTGAGCCCATGCTATACTGCCAAATACACGAAAATGACTTACATCTGGTTTAATTTTAGTCCAAGATTCTTCCGGTGTTATATTTTTTAGAGCCTTTGTGGGACTATGATTGATTATGTAATTTTCACAGTTGATTTCTTTCGCCCAATACTTTAGACTTAATCCTTTAGATTGGATCATACAATTAGCCATTTCTTTTAATGTGCGGTTCTTTCTCTCAGCAACACCATTTTGTTGTGGTTTATATGGAACAGTGTGTTTCATTTGGATGCCCCATGTAGTGCAGTAACTTGTAAAATTATTGTTCACATATTCACCTCCATTATCTATTCTTAACTTTCGAATTTGATGTCCAGATTGCTTTTCTACAAGGGCCTTGTAGGCCAAAAACTTGTTGAAAACTTCACTCTTAAGTTTTAGGAAGTAAACCCAAGTACATCTGGAAAAATAATCAATGAAAGTTAAGAAATATTTGCACCCATAAAAAGAAGGAGAAGAAAATGGACCACACAAATCACTGTGACCAAGTTGTAAAGGGCCCGAGGCATGCCAAGAGGCATGTTTGTCAAAACTGTCCTGATGATGTTTGTCGAGAACACAATCGTCACAAACACCATCTCTGCATGAAAAAAGAGGAAGACTAGTCACCATCTGTTGATTACATAGTTGTTGCAATGAGCGATAGTTTAGATGACCAAACTGCTCATGCCAAAGTTTTCTCAAGTCATCGCTATGAGCAACAAAAGCTGATGAAAAAGTTGATGACCCAAAGTTGTCAAACTTATACAACCTGATAATATCATCAGCAATTCCAGTTGCAAGAACATGCTTAGGACCTTTTAGATCCTTGATTACAACTTGGTGAGGTGAAAACTTTACGGTTTTACCTTCACCTGAATGAGTGATTTGATGTACTGATAGAAGGTTACAAGAAATACATGGAACACATAATACATCATTGAAATGACCATTATCTACTTGAACTATTCTAGATCCTACAACACTAAGAGATCTATCATCACCAACAAATATTTTCTTGGTGGTATATTCATTTAGAGCAGAAAATATGGCTTTATCCTTAGCCATGTGATAAGATGCTCCTGAATCAATAAGCCACTCATAAGAAGAAGAAGTAGAATTTGTGTTGAAGGAGAAACCATAAGCGGAAAGTGCATGTCCATGAGAAGAAGAAGAAGAATTAGAATCAATACTGATGTTGTGCTTCTTCATCGCTGCTTCTAAAGATGCCATCTTCTGGAAACATTTGGACTCATCATGACCATCTTTATCACAAAAGTTGCAATGTTTGCTAGTCTTCGTATTTTTATATTTTTCTCCTTTGTCACCATTAGGAGATGAAGCTGTCTGAGCAGGTTTAGGACCCTTATATTGCTTGTTGTTGTAGCAAGGATGTTGCTTCTTGGTATACTTGGGTTTATCTTTCTGTTGGGCAACTAAGGTTGTGTTAGAGGTACCTGCAGTGCTGATCACTCCAAGTTGTATAAGCTTATCTTCCTCTCTAATCAAAGAAGCACAAAAGGTCTCAAGAGTGAGTTTTTCATAATCTTTCCCTTGAGCCTCTCTCATGGAATAAAAGGTAGATACAAACACAGAATATGCACTACCTAGCTTAGAAAGAATAATATAGATGCAATGCTCTTCCTCCATTTTTATCTTACATTCTTCACATAAAACACTAAGTGTTTTAAACTTAGATATATAGTCTCCAAGGCAAGAAAAATCACTTGGAATCAAGGTCAGTATTTGATTTTCTAACTATTGTGCTCGAATAATATTGAGTTTACCAAACACAGATTCAATCTTGTCCCAAGCTTCTTCGGGGTCATCAATTTCTTGAAGGTGGTACCTTAAATCATGAGAGATGGATATTTCGATTAGTCCTTGTGCTTCGTCATTCCTATTATCCCATTTGGATTTCTTATCATCATTAATGGGTGCTTTTTCCTTTCCCAAGGTAATCTGGTACAAGCCTTTACTTCTTAATAAATCTTCCATATGAGATTTCCATTGGAAGTAGTTGTTGTTGGTAAGAAATACATTACTTGTAGAAGCAATATTAAATATGCAGATAATGTGGATTTAAAAACTAAAATTAATTAACCGGATGGAAAGATCTTGAAAAGTTATGCGGTTTAAAAAAAAAACGACACTGAAAACAGACTTCCGATGTGAGAGTTAAGCCCGTTTTAAAAAAGGCATAAACGGTAACCAACTGACCACGTGATAGTGTAAGTTGTTTTATGAAGTGACCCACTTTTATAAAGAGAAGTGGGGATCACTTTTACAATGAAGTTACTTTATAACAGAAAAGATGCATGCAAAATAAATAACTCTAAAATAAAATATTAAAGCTACTTATAGTGATTCACTTTTATACTTGAAGTGAAATACACTTTACAATTTTAGCATGAAATTTTTCAAAATGGTAACAAAAGAGAGACTTGAACTCAAGACCTCTTACTTAATAAGACAAGTTTTAACCAAATGGTCTAGCAAAACATATTGTAATGTTCAGAAGGAGGATTGGGGGTGTAGTTGTTGGTGTTGGACCTCTTACTTAATAAGGCAAGTTTTAACCAAATGGTCTAGCAAAACATATTGTAATGTTTAGAAGGAGGATTGGGGGTGTTGTTGTTGAAGACGACCTTGGAGAGCGTGCTAAAAAAAACTCTTTCCGCACAAGAAAAAAATTTCGCTTCTCGATGACAACAAGGGTTAGATCTCGGTTAGCTTACCTGGAAGATGCACCTTTTCCTATCTGTTTCTGATTTGCCAAGATCTAAAAGAGTAGAAACCCGGGGAAAAAAATACGCAGATCTAAAAGACTAGAAACCCAGGAAAAAATATACAAAACCAAAATACTTCTCTGCAAAAAATTTAAAAAATGCGTATTCAAACTTTATACCTTCGGATCTGACTGTAATGGTCGTATCTTGGGCAAACGAAAACCTTTTAGAGTGAAAGAAAAAGTGTTCCTGAATGAAACGAGTGCTCCGGACGCAATGGAACATTATTTTCAGCCCATAAATGTATGGAAATGACATAAAATGGAGATGAAGAAACTCGGCTTCACGATCTCGATCTACAACAGGAGCAGGTCTTCAAATAGGCTCTGATACCATGTTCGACAACACAGGTATTCTAATAGAGCATGGGCACCTTCAATAACCACTCACATAAATAGATCAAAGATCAGTACACCGATGTTTTCACGTCGTAAAACCCCTATGGGGAAACATCCACAACCCCAGCCAACGCGGCCACTTGGAGCAGTTTATTAATGCAAAAGAAAAATATTACAGAGAGATTTTACAATAGAGTTTCTCACAATCAATCGTCGACCAATGACCCTCCATGCTCTTTAAATAGAGATCATGGACCAATGGGGTGTTAAGCCACAAATCAATGGCCATTAATATCGAGGAGAGTATGAACCGTCAGATCACTCTATGTCGGGAACATATCGTGACCGTCGGATTTCCTAACTACAAATCCATACTAATGCATACTAAAGAAACACACTTTTACCTAACGACATATTAGACCAAGTAGATCTTAACTAACTCCTAAGTGTCTAAATATCCTAACAATATTGGTTAGTGCACAAAGTTAAAAAAGGGTAAAGTCTGGATTAGAAAAAGACATTTTTGTCTTTTAAAATACTAATGTTTGGAAAAGAGTTTAAATCAAGTTGAAAAGCATCTTAGAGTAAAGCGCCCCATTTTTTATGGTTAAAGAGAGACTAAAGGGATTTGTCAAAGTATTGTAAAAGTAAAAGGATCAATTTTGCTAGAGTTTGATACCATGGTGGTATAATAGATTTTTTTTTCAAAAAGTTTAAATAAGGTATTGGAAAACATTGATAAATGTTTTAATGTGTGAGGGAGATTAAAAAAGTTGATTAAAAAGGAGAAAAATTGTGATATTGTTATAGTTGAATATCTCTTCAATAAATAAAAAGGAGAACAAAAGACCAAATGAATTTTTTTATGTACTATATCAATTAATAAAAATATTTTTATTTTTGTGATGTTGATGTGTCAAAGATCTACTCAAAATTGAATAAGAGGATCTTAGGAACACCTTGAGTTGTATGCAATGGTGATTTTTTTTCATGGTGGCTATTCTCTGTGATGTTTATGATGTTTATTGTCTAGTTTTGAAATAAACACAATTGTAATCCACCATTTACCACAACACACATAATACGATGCAAGCACAAACAATTTAATGAAATTCAAACAAAAGTGATGCCTATCAAGCAACACCAAAGAATACTAAAGTGAATGCACAAATCAAGCTTGTAATGAAAGGATAATTGGACATGCCCTCGAGTTAAATCATCATCAAGAGTTCATATTCATAGATAAATTCAACTTTAGAATCAACATCAACTATAACTTGCAAACAATGTGTTTTTGTAAGTTTAATTTGAAATCAACATTCATTGTACTTGCAATAGTTCATTTTGTAATATTCAAATCAAATCAAAATTGAGTTGAATTGTAATTTTTGGGTGCATTCTCGATTGAACCCAACACCCTCTATTTTTTGAGTCCAAATTCCAATTGTTGTGTCTATCAATCAATCATTGTAAAATCACAAGTTTGGTTGCATTTTTGGTAGTATCTGAAAACCTCAACTTCCTGGAAGCAAAATCAAGCAAGCGTGAAGTTCAAGTGAGCGACTTCAAGAGTACAAACAAGTGAGTTCAAGGAAACAAGTTCAAGCGAGCGGGTTCAAGTGAGCAAGTTGCAAGAAGACACCATTCAGGTTTTTAAATAGAGCGAAGTCGAGAATTAGTAGAGTTTTTGAACACACTAATAAATAATGTTGAAGATAATACAATCATACTTCACAAAGATACTCTTCAATCAATGCTAACTTGTTTGCAAGTGATGCAAGCTAAGTTAGAATTCTTCAAGCACAATCCCAAATTTTAAATGATGAGTTGATAGATCTCAAAAATCAACAGTGAGTGACATGTTCAAACTAGTCCTTGTTTAGAATAATCCTCTCTATGAAGATAGTGATGGTCATTCAAATCAATGGTGACCTAGAATTGAATATGGTTGTTAGACCGAAAGTTTTGACAACAACATCAAATTTTCTAAATGGGCAACTACAGTGTGTAGATGACAGAATTTGGCATAATTATGGTTCAATGACTTGCAATTGAATCATACATAGGATACTCGATTGTGATTTTGATTTTGAGGGAAATGATGTGGACATTTTGTTCACTTGGATGGTCATTCGACCTAACAGAGGATAACTAGATCCTTTTGCATTGTAGTTTGGAATTTGATTGAGTTGTCAGGAATTTTTAGGAATTTGTCAGACTTGCAATTGATTCACTTCTCTTGGTTCACTCTCATCATATTGTAGTTCACATCAATGAACAAATTACAACCATTCTGACTCACATGATTACACAGTGAGATTTTCCAGAGTTTTCAGTGTCCAGATTTGGTTGTTTTTTAGGCAATTCTTCATTGAGGCTCAACTTAGGAGTTTAAACATGAACACTTGGAGATAATACCAATTTATAATGCATTGTTGTTATTATTATTCACACTTATGATTGAAGGGGGGTGTTAGCCTCTTACTCATATACACTCATGAAGTCCTAGTATACCACCTTTGTATTTCACATTCTAGGATATAGTTTTTATCGTAAGTATGTTTCTAGAATCCTATTTTTCCTCCTCCTACCTTATCTCATGATGATGTGTTGATGTGAGAGCAATTGAGGCAGCTTCATTATTATATAATATATTTGTATCATTGAATGATGAATGAATACAATAAAGAGTAGAGAATATGGCGTGAGGCCTTTTCTACCAAAGTTAATGTCATGTCACGTCTCTTGTTATATATATATATATATATATATATAATTTATTGTTATTTTTATTTTCTTTCTTTCTTAATATAATCTTTAATTTTTTTAATCTTCTTATTTTTTAAATTTCTTTATTAGTTTTTTTATATTGCCCACTTTAATATTATATAATATTTTTAAATTTATTTAACTTTTATTTCTTTCCATTATTTATATTTTTCTTTTTCAATTTTTAACTATAATTTTTTTTTTCTCTTATTAAACTATTAATCTTTCATAATTTGTTTTTCATATATATATGACAGAAACGGTTATGTTTTGGTATTAAAATTCTCGGCATAAATGCCCATTTACATGCTTCCAAGATTGTCGGGACATCTCCCAATATTCCCCCAAACCAGAATCCACCCATCTTTAATTCTGACATATTGAAACTTCTTAGATTCCGAAATCCACATTAACGACGAGATTTCCCCTAACTTAAATACACATACAAATTGTTGAAGCAATAGACAATAAAACATAACAACACTACTACAAAATTGGATCCCAATTTTCCTTCTCATCCCATAATAGAGTGCCCGTAGGAAGAAGAGCATCTCTATTTGCTTCCGCATCCGCCTCTTTGTTGTTGTCCCACAAAACATGGAAGAAGCTTAACTTTTGAAAGGAGTTAGCAAGCTTTTTAATTCTCTTCATCAATCTAGTTAGCCGAAGATCCTTCAAACTTGAATTTTCCACTAGCATTTTTATGAGAGTCTGAGAATCGCCAATGACCTTTGCTTCCTTGATTCCCACCTTTTGCAATACCTTGAGACCTTGTAGCAATGTCATCACCTTTTCTTGGGTATTGGTGTCTTGGCCTAGTCCCCAAGCGTACCTGTTATCAATTCGACCCTCCATATTCTTGATGACTCCACCTGCACCTGCATTCCCCGTATTACCTTTTTCTGCCCCATAGAAGAACAAAGAGTAGAAAGCCATTTCCTTATTCCAATTGCTAAAGTTCTCTTATGACATTCTAATCTGCCAATATTTTTTCTTTTCCTCTTGGAAATCCGCATTGAGGAGCTGTAATCCCAACAATCCACCCCACTCCACCTCATGAGGGGAGAGGTTTTTATCGGTGAGATTCCTCACATGCTCACTCAAAAATTCTTTGAGAGTGGTTTTTATCTTAGTCATGATCACTTTTGCATTATGCATTTTCCCCTGGAAAATCCTGCTATTCCACTCCAACCAAATTTTCCACCAGACCAGCTTTGGTAAAACCAACCAACTAGCCTTAAACCAATTGTTATTTGGGAGATGTCCAGGGTAACAGTGCAACCAATTAGCATGCAGATCAAAAATGGAGGATGGGAGCGTTATGTCCGCAAACCAATGGCTCAACACTTCGTCCCAAACTTCTAATGAAAAACTGCAATCCAACATTATATGTTGGGTGTTTTCTTCATTTTCCAAACACAGTGAGCATCTGGAAGGGCCATGGAATCCTTTCCTCATGAGATTGTTTGTTGTAAGCACATGATTGTGGCATAACAACCAATTGAACATGTCGATTTTTGTTGTACATTTTTGTTTCCAAAGACCTTTCCACGGTGTTGGGCATGGAGGAGCATAAGGAATTGCTCGCATCATTTTATAACCTTGCTCCATAGAGTACGCACCAGAAATCGACCCCAAGCCTCTCTAATCATGCTTCTCTTCATGTGTTGGAGCCTTCCCTTTAAGCCTGGACCAAAGCTTCAACCATGCATTTTCAAGATCGCTCGGCAAATCCAGCTTCATCCACTCCAACCAAACTTTGTCTTTCCAAGTAGAGATGTCCCACAGAGAGACCAAACCTGCGTTCTTCATCCAGAAACGCAATTCCCGAAGCTTGTGAACGTCTGCTAGGGGTACATCGTTCATTATGCGATCCTCCCAAAGGTCTATAGTTTTCCCATTTCCTAGGACCCAATACAAGTTGTCATGTATGAGCGCTTGGGCCTGCACGCACAACTTGTGGATTTGCGATCCATTAGCAAATTGAATAGGTCTGTCCAGGCAACGTTTTCTTGGTCCAACGGAGTACTTCTTCCAAAGAACACGCTGAGCCCAACCAACCTTAGGGGAAACTTGCCTCTGGAGAATTTTGGCTCCCAGCGCTAAATTTTACAATCTTAGGTCTTTGAAGTTCAAGCCTCCCTCTAAAATTGGCTTGGTGACTTTGTCCCAATTTATAAGCGACAATCTATTTCTGTTTTGTTTTCCAGCTTTCCAAAAGAAGCTTCTTATTAAGCCTTCCATTTTTCTAATAATTCCAAGTGGAACTAGCATAAGTGATGCTTGGTAGGTTGGGAGACTGTTCAAGACCAACTTAATGAGCACAGTCTTCCCTGCAAGATTCAGCCAAGAAAAACCCCAAGCTTGCAATTTGTTTTTAAACTTGTCAAGGAGGGGAATCCAATCCTTACTTGAAGGATTTTTCTGAAAGATAAGAAACCCTAGATACTTGAAAGACGTCCATTGATTGGAACCGACAAAGCCCCAACATCTGGCACTAGCAATCAGTTCAGTTTGAGATACATTCCAACCATAAAAGTGACACTTCCCAACATTCAATCTACTGCCCGAGGCAATGCAAAACTCATCCACCACCAATTTAAACTGAAAGGTAGTGTGAACAGAAGCTACCCCAAGGAGTAGGGAATCATCTGCAAATAAGGCATGATTGATTTCTTTTACTCCTCTCACAATTTGAAGGCCCAAAATATCTTGATCTCATCTTCTTTTTTCCCAGGATAAAGCTTAAGGCAAAGGCTTGGAGGACAAAGAGCAAGGGGGAGAGCGGGCATCCTTTCCTTATCCCTCTTGAGGCTTTAAAAAATTCCGTTGCTCTCCCATTCACCAATGGAGCAATCCATGGCTTGAAAATGCAGGCTCTAGTCCAACTAATGAAACCAGGCCCAAAACCAAACTTATGCAAGACTTCAAACAAAAAATAATGCCTAACCCTATCAAACACATTTGCAAAATCAAGCTTAACTATCATACCTTTTTCTTTTCTCTTCAGACTTGAGTGTATCGCCTCTTGGACTAAGATTATATTATCTGTGATTTGCCTTCCTTGAACAAAGCCCGCTTGGTTCTCCAGAATGAGGTCTGAAAGAATCCCTTTCAATCTGCTGGCAATCACCTTTGTTATGATCTTGTATCCAATGTTGCACAGGAAAATGGGCCAAAACCTATTGAAGGAATTTGCACCCTTTTCTTTCGGAATGAGGGCTAGAAAAGTAGAGTTCATGCTGCCCCCAATTTTCTTACAGTCTTGGGATTTTTGAATCATTTTATGTAAATATTTTTTCACAATCTGCCAACATACTTGGACAAAGTTTGTCGTGAACCCATCCGGGCCTGGGGCTTTATTTGGACTCATGGAAAACAAGGCAACCTTTATTTCTTTCCTAGTGACCTTAGCCTCTAACTTCTGATTCAATCTAGCTATGATTTTAGAAGGTATCTCATCTAGAAACTTGTCGCTGTATCCCTGCACCTCTTCTTCACTGAAAAGACTTTTAAAATGGTTGAAGGCAACATTTTTAATGCTTGGAAAATCACCATAAGTTTGGGTTTCATCCTTAATTTCTGAAATGGAATTGTAACCTATCCTAGATTGGGCTTGCTTGTGGAAAAATGTTGTGTTTCTGTCTCCAGATTTCAACCAAAGGCTTATGGATTTTTGCCTCCAGTATTTCTCCTCTTGTCTACATGCATTCTTAAATTTTTGTTGTAGCTCTTCCTCCCTTTTTAAAGAATCACTCGATATTTCTGCGTCTTCCATGTAGTATTGATGATTCTCAAGAGCTGATTGGACTTGCTTTCTTTCTTCCGCAGGACTAGGGATGTTTATAGCCTAGCTTTTCAAAGCTATTTTCACTCTTCTCAACTTCTCCTCCTAAACGAAGAATGGGGAACCCATGACAGGCATCTTCCATATTTCTTCAACCCTCTCTAAGAAGTCCTTTTGATTTATCCAAAGGGGACTAAATCAAAAGGGGATAGGGCCTAAATTCCTTTGGGCTGAGAGAACCAGCTTTATGGGTTTATGATCCGAAGTGCTACTAGTAAGAATACTCATCTTCGCATCAAGGCCAAGAAGGAGGTAGGAAATTTGAATGAGAAACCTATCTAATCTAGCAGCAATATGCCCAGGCCTACCCATTTATTTGACCAAGTATACTTACCTCAGCAAGGCTTGATGTCGAGTAGATCCCAGTCATGAATGAGATCCTCCACCCACTCTCGAGTTGGATCTCTCACAATACATCCCCCTTGCTTTTCGCCCTGGCTAAGGGAAATGTTAATATCCCTTGCAATTAGAATGTTTTCCATCTCCTCCCCATCCTCCATGTCTCTTAGAGAGTCCCAACAATATTTCTTTTCCCCTGCATTTACCGGAACATATACATTGAAAAGACTGAAAACCTCCTTCGATTCTTGATGTTGAAACTTTGTGAACAACCAATGAACATTTTGCTTTTCAGCTACCATATTGAGTTTGGAAGCATTCCAAAGAGTGCCCAGACTTCCCGAGGCCCCTCTGGCTGAGACAACCTTTGTCCCGCCTTTATTCCAAAAAAAATTGTTGCTTTGAAGGAAGTCATTTTCCTCCAATTTTGTCTCCTAGACTAGCATTATGTCTGGGTTTTCTATCATGATTAGGCTCCTCACGACTTCTTCTTTCATCTTACTCCCCAAAGCTCTGCAGTTCCAGGACATCACCTTCATTATTTATTTTTATGAGAGTGAGGGCATCCCTTGGAGCCCTGTCCCTGGTTTCTTGCCATCTTTGGGGTTTTAGCCAACAACTTTTCCAAAGTAGGCTGGCTTCCCTGCACTTTGTCTTTGTATGTTTCTTTCTCTTTGTTCTCCCTGGTTGACATCCTTCCCCTTGCTGACCTTCTGACCGTGGATTGAGAGTCTCCTATCTCTCCTTCCTCCTCGGATTCTTTCGAGCCTTGGCTTTCCACATCACTCACTGTGTGCTTATCTTTGGATCTTTCTGTTTCTCTTTCCCCCTACCTTGAATCCTTTGTCGTTGCAACCTTAGTAGACTCCTTATCTTTAGTCCTTGCAATCTCCGTCTTCTCCCTCTGAGGCGGATCCACTTGAGGGATTTCTTGTGAAACTAAGCCAAGGGCCACGAACATGTTTCCTAAATCTTTTGGAGGGAGGTTTTTCAGGGACGTGATGTTACCTTTGGACTAGTTTCCTTTGCCCTTTTCATGTCCCGCCGAACTAGAGGCCTTTGGGTTAGCTTTGGACCTCTTGGCCTGCTTCCATCCTTCCTCTTTCTCCTTATCCTCCTCACTCTTTTTTGGGCAATTTCTGGTGAAGTGGTCGTATTCGTGACACCCCCGACACTTAAATGGAAGTTGTTCATAATCCAGTTTCTGAATATGAGACCATCTTTCGACATTAATTTTGATAGCTTCCGGTAGCCCTACTTCAAGATCCACCTCCACACATATCCGAGCATAGTCATATTGATATTTATTGTTTTCCTTGTCAATGAATTTTCCCAGCGCATCCCCTATGTGTTTCAAAGAGACCCAGTTCCAACAATGTATTGGGAGATTAGGCAATTTGACCCACACTGGAACTACTGAAGGAATGTCCTCTACTGGGTCGAAGTCTGGAGTCCACTTATTCAGATACAACCCTTGAGGCCCCATAAAATATGGGCCATTCCTTAAGATCAACTCCTTATCCTCTTTGGAGGTGAATTCAAATAAGAAATAACCTCTGCACGGGAAATAAGAGGTGACATTTTGGTTAATCAATGGCTTCCAGTTTTTTATCACCCAGGCTTCCGTGGCTTTGGGAGACGACCACAGGCCAATGAACTGCCCCACAAGCGCTCGCTCAGACATTGTCAAGGAAACCTGAATAGGACCATCCGGTGGGAGAGACACCTCCAACATTTCTTCCAATCTTTTGACAAACTTCGAGACTTCAACCTTCTTTTTCTTGGGCAGAGAGGCAATCAACGAGTTGAAGACAACTATGTTTGGCGATGGCAAAGGAGGGGGGGGGAGGAGAGGAGCCCAAGGCAAGCCCTACTCCTCCATCGCTGCGACAACTCTAGCAACAACAAGCTACAACACGCGGGTTCAAATTTCTTTCCTTAAATTTATATTTATTATTATATATAATTATTACAATTTTTTTTCTGATTAAATTATTAATCTTTTATAATTTATTTTTCTTAAATTTATATTTATTATTATATATAATTATTACACTTTATATCAATCCAATAATTAATTTCTAAATTTTTTCATATTAATATTTTCCTTCTCATGAGATTTTCTTCACTCTTTATCCGAGTGATGATCTTTATCCCAGTGATGATCACATTGGTAAATGTGAAACATCAAATTATTAAAAAATTATGTAATACATGAAGAAGAACCCTCCACCTTAAATCATACACTCCATCCTTTCTAATTATGTCCCAATGCTAACTAGTAAATTGTATTATGCACTCATTAATTATGATAAATGTTGAAACACTTTACAAATTCATTGCATTTTGTGTACACTCGACTGCAAAACTGTGAGACATAGTCCTATCAAATATCATATTGAAGATTGTGATTTCACTTTTATCGATTTTCCTTGGATTGTGTGATATTTTGATAAAGAAGTGGAACACACCTCATACATGGGTAAGAGCGTTCAATGAATCCATACTTAACATATAAAATTTAACTTTAAAATGCGGACTCACTTGCAAACAAATCATTATCAGCAATAATTGTTATAACTCACCTATAGATTTTGTAATCTTCATAAAAACATGATAATTATATGTTATTATTGATGTAATTTGATTAATTATATTTTATTGTTGATGAATTATGGAGAGATATTCAAAGGGTTTTTTTATGAAAAATTTCTTCGTTAAAATTTTAAATAATCTCATCTATATATATATATATATATATATATATATATATATATATATATATATAGTTAGCATTGACAACTCACAAGTCAATACTAGCAAGAATTTGTGATTTGGTAAGGGTCGAAATGTCACACACTGGGTATGCCTACCCTTTGAGTCTCGTCACAATGGGCTTAATATAGAAAAATATGTGAAACTTCTACTTCAATTGGTTTTGAACCTATGATCTCCAAGAAAAAAACACATGTTCTTAATTGTTTTTTAATCAATAAACAATAATAAATGATAGTCATTCCCTTAACTTAACAACACGAGAGACTATCATCTTCAAAATTATCCCTCTAGATTTTGATTTTCTAAAAAGTTTAATCTCCTCTAAGAATAGAAACTTTAATAGTTCTTGTCGAAAATATATGATTAAGAGAGTTGTAAAATAAAAACACAATTGTTGAGCTAAAGATTTGTAATTGTAAAAATATAACTTTGATGTTATGTGAATAACAATTATGATGGGTGTAATCAAAACTTAAATTAAGATTATAGATAAAAAAATATAAAGTACAAAATTAAATTAGATTGAAGAACTTGTCCATGGTAAAAAAATGAAGACGAGGTAAATGTAAACCACATTGAAATTTTGGTAGAGTTGTGGAAAATATTATCTAAATAATTTAAAATTATATTTCTAGCAACAAAGTCTTTTTGCTTGTTGCTCCTTCAATTAACATTAATAAGTGTGTTTATAGGTGATGTTTTGAATGTTACTTTTAGAGTTTTACTTTTTGACATTTAGTTTCATTTTCCCTCTACGATCTCTTATGGATTGTTCTACCTTACATATTTCCATTCTTATGCCACTTCAATTGAGTAATGGACTTGTGTTTTTTCTCTAATTAATGCAAATACATTTTAAGGAAGACCAGACATTACAAGTAGGCCATGCTCACCATGGTTTGTATCAAAGACATTTGAATCATAGTTTATTTTTTTATCTCTAAATATTTACATGAAAAGTATTGCGACAATATTTTATTTTTCTAGCCATCTTCATGAGAGTTCGGTGTGGTCTTTACTTTTTTACAGCTTTGGAATTATAGATTAGGGTTCGAGGACATCGATTCAAGTGGAAAATTATCATTTTTAGAGGTTGTTTTTAATTAAAGGGGACGTGGTAAAAACTCCATGATTTTCATTTTGGTGGGCATCTTGAACTAGGTTGAAGCATAACCAAGGCTATAAGATGTTAGATGCAAAAATCTCTGAAGTGATTGAAACACATATTTATTTATAAAAATTGAGATGCATATCTATCTATTTGCATTGGATCTATTAGGGAGGCTCTTGTCTTGTGTTTCTACTGAAGTGACACATGCACAATTATCTAATATTAAGAGATGCATACCTATCTATTTGCATTGGATCTATTAGGTAGGCTCTCGTCTTGTGTTTCTACTGAAGTGACACGTGCACAATTATCTAATATTAACTTAAAACCCCACTAAAATTCACAAATAGGGTTCAAGAGTTTTCATTATTGAAAGCATTCAATGTGAAAACCTTTGATTTCAAATATACCTAAAGGATGTTATTGCAGTAACATGTATACAAAACAATTCTAGCAGAAAGTAGACCTCATCCTTAAGAACATGATCAATAAATGCAAATAGTGGAGACAAGAGAATTTGAGCACTGGAAATCTTAAGCACAACAATAATCAAACATCTAGTGCCTTGAAATTTTGAAAAAAAATAAATTGATGAAATTCCAAGCATGTGTAGGCATGGCCTAAAGATGAAATAACAAAAAATGGCTTACAAGTTTTCCGAACAAAAAACAAAGGGCCAAAAACATCAAGGTGTATCATTGGCTATACATAAGGTTTAACCAATGCCAAAAACCCACTAGGGATGGAAGGCAAGGCATCACCTCGTTATTGTCAATAGAGAAGAGAACATGAATAATAGATAGAAGGAAGATGGCAAGTTAGGTTCATTGGACCAGGGAAAACACCAAATGCCTTCATTGAAGGAGGGCAGGGGAACCAAGCCACTTGTTAACCAAAACTTGTTTGTGTGTTCATATACGATTGTACACCTCACCTATCCAAAAAAAAATATGGAAAAGGGGGATAATAGGATGATTCTTTTATCCTTTCGACTTCTGATAAGATATTTGTTTAGATGAAAACATAAGTAGATGAAGAATATTGTGAGGTTCTATAGTGTAGTGGATAGATTATCATTGTTATTATTGCATGAAGAAGAATCTTGATCCCAAAAGAAAATGAGACTAATAGCTTTTAAGGCAAGGGTCTTTGAGTAGCATCCCATGCAGGAAAGAACAACTCGCTAGAATCTAAAACCCTTCCCATGTTTCTTTAGCCTACAATTAATTTGAGCAATGCCATGTTGAAGTTGTAGATGTTGGCCTTTGCAGTGATCGTCCAACCGGAGATCCACTCTAGGGTTAAGCACCCTCTGGGTCCTCTCATGGTTGTTAGGACCTTAGTTTACTCTCTGCCTAGGAGCTTTGCTATCCTGAAATCAACCACATTGGGGTAGAAATTGGAATCCAAGAGGATGTTTTATGGTTTGATGTCACAATGGATGATGCAATCCTTGCACTTCTTGTGCAAGTAAATGATTCCATGGGCAATCCCCACTACGATGCTGAAGTGCGTTTTCTAGTTCAATACCTTGTTTTGAATCTAATCATTTCCATCAATTTGGGTTTTTTGGAATATGAATTGAGGGAACCATTGGGCATGTATTCATAAACCAACAGTCTTCTGGAGCCCTCGGTGCCAAATTCCTGCAACATAACCAAATTACCATGCTATGTAGTTCTGAAGGTACTTAACTGCATGTTGAATTTCTCTCCTTGGCTCACATCGTCCACTTTCTTAAATTCCATGAGAGAGTCATTTGTTAAAGTCCTTAAATCAATAGTCAAGACAAACCAAATGGCTGTCTAACAAATCAGACGAACCTAAGCTACAAAAAAGGTCTATGGAGAGAAGTTCACTTCTATAAAAAGAACACATTAAATAGTAACCAATTCTTATCACAAATAAATTAATTAAAAAAACACAACATTCAACGCACAACTCAATCTAAACTAATTCTCATTACAAATAACTAAATCTCAAAATGTGATAAACTTGTTGCTTTGCAAATCTCCTTATTAACTTAAAAGGAAACAAATTATAACTTGAACTATAATCTTATTTTACCTAAACAAATTGATATAAACGTTGTAAAATTTAATTAGTGTAAACATGTATGACAATATCTCATTTACACGTGAATTTGTTTACATAATATACTTCATGTCCAAAGACTAAAAACGTGCCCCCCTTCTTTACCTTACATTTTATTTTATTTAAAGAATAACTTTTAAGTCCATGGACCCGTGCTTCAACATCCATCAAATTTGCATGCATGGATAACATGTGGAACTATAATCTTGTAAAGAAGCTCATGAGCATAGTTCAAAAGATGATGGCTCTACTCAACTAGTGTACCTTGATTAGCGAAGCCCATATGAAACGTGTGATTACTCCGTGAGGGAAAATAACCCAATTAGTGAGCAATTCATCTCAAGGAGAAATACCTTATGAATCCTTTGACCACTCAATCAGGGAAAAAACGGCATTTAACAAACAATTCAACTCAAGGGGGAATACCATATGAATCTTGAGACCACTCAGTTGAGGAAAATAAGGCATTTAGTGAGGGGACATTCCATGTGAACAATTTGGTTATGAATGTATTTGGTGATGATTTAAGAACATAATGATGAATCTAATCCTTGGAGCTTGGATTCAAAGGTTTTGAAGGTTGATTCATGGTAGACAATTCAAAAAAGATATTAGTAATACCAAATGTAATCTTACAACTATGTTTTCATGTTTGTATGATGAAGATTTTGTTGTAGATTTAGTTGATGGTTTAATGGTTTGATCTAGTTGGAGGTTATGGGTTAACAACCTCATCTATATCATTCTTTTAAAACTGAAATGGTAGCTTAAAAAATCCACTTGCATCATGTAGCTAATGTTACATTTTGTTGAGGCCTTAAAGAACAAGGGCATGAAGCTCGAAGAAGATTCCCCTGTGAAGAAAGTTGTGCATGCAGGCCACATGCAATAGAAGAATGAAGATGATGCTACCAAGAAGGCATAGCAACTCCTACAAAGAAGAAGATGAACGTTGTTATAAAGAAGCCCTCCTCTTGTGAAGAAGTTGTGAGGCTTTGATGGTGCTCAAATCCATGTGCAATTTCTTCTCTCCTTGAGTCACACGCTACAACTTTTTAATTGCCACGAGAGAGTCATCTATTAGATTCCTTGAATAAATGGTCAAGACAATCTAGATGGTCATCTAATAGATCAGATGGACCTAAGTTATGGAAAAGTTAGCATAGGGACATCTACTTCTATAAAAGTGATGAGAGTGAATATGGTTTATTACAGGTATTTAATTTTTTATTTTTTTCTTCCTTTGGTCCATTTTATATGTTTTTGGGGGATATATAGTTTTGGGTGTTTGCATTATTTTTTTCATACTATCATGTGTAACATTGATCATTGTATGCTTCTTAAGCTTCCTAGATTCGTAATAGATCACATGCCCATTCTAAGGAAGGACTCCACCAAGTCCCTCTTTGTAAGCATCTATACATACCACAAAATCTTCATTTGTGTTAGCAATCTTAAGAATGGGTGAACTAGTAAGAAATTCCTTTAACTGTTGGAAGATTTCTTCACACTTGGGTGTTCATTCAAATTTAATTCCCTTTTTCTATAAAGGTGTAATGTGATGAGCAATCTTGGCGAATCCTTCTACAAATATTCTATAGTATCTAGCTGTAACATCCCGCTCGTGCGCGCACTTCTAATATGACTTATTCCTTGAGGACACTTGCGTGCAAGTAATCCAATTCAGTATATGATTGACGATTTCACTTTTGGATTTTGATGCTGAGATTGGGATTTATGATGTTATGTTATGTTATTATGTATAGACAGGTGTTATTGAATAGACAGGTGCTATGCACTTACAATCCTTCAATCACATAGATCTAGCACTTAGCCATTCATTTTAGCACTTAGCCTAATATCACACAAATATGCATATCTTGTCCTCCTCTTACATAGCCTAGACATCTATTTATACATTAAAAAATAGGCCTAAACATGGGTAAACCCATGGGTCAACATCCCATACTCGTTACATAATCCCAAATCCCAAAACAGACCCAAAAAGGGGCCGAGATCTTGCGATCTTTGCTTCATCTTGCACTCCTTCTTCGACAGGTTGTCAAAGTCCCAAAATAGGTCAAACTTGACCAAGGATCTCCCAAAACTTGGTCAAGGGCCAACATGCCCCCAACACTCACCTGTGACTCATCCCGAGTCACTATGATCTGGGTAGTTCTACCTCAAAATCCTTGAGCTTGGCTCGAGCTGCTTCGACTTGTTGCTGTGACATGGCCTCTTGTTCAACGAACTGTTGGATGACTACCTCGTTCACAGGTTCTCCTAGGCATTGCTCAGCAGCAATAACAACCTCCTCTAGTTCTGTTCCTCAGCCTTCGACTTCTGTGAACAATTGGTAGGCCTTATCTTGTACAGGTTGGAGCCTCTGAGTTACTTCCATACCTCTGCTTTGGATAGTGTGGATCTGTTGTTGGGCGGTGCATTGTTCTTGGGAGCGCTTCATTCTTTCCACAACTGATAGGGGCTTCAACTACGCCTGTATCATTTTGGCTTGATACTCCGCCTCTTGGAGTTGCGACTCCAGTTCCTTCAGTTCTAGATTCTCTATGAGTTTCTCATAGGTCTGGTCACTGCGATCAGTAAGTTTCTTACATTCCATAGTAAGGGATTTTATTCTCTCAACTGCGCTTCAAGCAGTTGCTTATCTTTGGTCCCTTACATCCTTTGGAGTCTTGGGCACTGCGCAGAGCTCTAAGTCTGTGATGCGTTGTTGTAACTGCTGGATAAATTCTGTGAGCTGTTCGACTTGCTGCGTGAGTCGATCCTATGCCTTTATTTCGACGAATGTCACAGAGCGAAGTGCTCTGCTGACCGCTTCTTTCACTGTGAGTTGCTCTGCAAGCAACTATTAGTTTCCTTGTTGTATCTGTTCTTTTTCTTCATCGAACTTCGCTTGGAGAGCAATATTTTCATGTTCTGTAGCTCGACGTTGTTCGAAAAGTACTCATTGTACTTGTGTCAAAGCTTGGGTGGCTTGTTCTATTTCCTCTTGTGCTCGTCGAAGGCGAGCTTCGACTGTATCAGCTAGTCGGTGGAGTTGGGTTGGCTCATCTCCCAACTCTGGTTCTCCCGGCGCAGTGGAGACTGCATGACTGGATTGAAGGGCTTGTTGAACCCATCAGAGTTCGAATTCAATCCTATCATACATTTCTTCCTGCTTGGTTTCTTGTTTATTTGCTATTTCCAGTGAAGCATCGTTCAAGGCTTCTATGATGAAGTCAAAATCGTCGGAGGTGAGGACGGTCTGTATTTTGGTCATGGTAGATTTTGACTTCTTCTGGGAAGAAGGTTTCAGGGGGGAAACCTTCCTCTTCTTCGAGGGATCCTCCTCGTCTTTGGGCGGTGTTACTTCGTTGGGCCTCTATTCAGCTTCTACTTCGTCACCACCCCCTCGGTCAGGTGACATGGAAGTAGTCTTCCCTGAGGTGCTACTTAAGTTTTGGACCTCCTCAGTCTTCTTCTACCCAGGTGTATTCTGTTCTTTATGGGTGTCCTTGGGGCTGTCAATATCAGATATCTCTATGGGGTTGGCAGGGATAAGAAGGTCAATGAACCATTCCTTTGTGATTTCCTCTAGATCTTCTTCTGTAAGCTTATAATATGTCTGGAGATGTTCTTTATGTTCATCTACCCACGTTGTAATGTAGGTGAAGTGTCGATCTGTGCTAAACTTCATTAGTGGTTGGAACCTCTGTAAGGTGTTTGGAGTCATGCGAGGCTCGACTTCGATGGCTCGCTTTAGTTGGAGGTAATATGTATGGAACACAACATTCGACTGACACTGTTTTTTCATATTTGTTCAATACCACAAGGTAGCGAACTTCGCGGTAAGTGGTTCGAATGGCTCTATGTCAGGGAAATTTGCTCCTTCCAACATCTCCCAGGAAACAAATGCAATGAGGACCAGGAGCTAGCTAAAATGAAATTCATAACCCTGATCCTGTGCTTCTCAACAATCTAGCTCCACTTGGTTAACTAGGTGCTTCACCCAGTTCATTTGTAGGCCTTCCGCGCACTTCCATGCGAGGTCAACAACAAAGTCGGTGACCTGCGTAAGTCAGTTCTTCCTTACTAAATTTCCATCTATTATTTGACATGCGAGGCGCACTGCGCCACTCTGGATGGAAGCTACCTTGTAGCCTCTTGTTCGCTTCTCAACATCCCCATAGGTGTCCTTGATCTTCTGTGCAAGTGCACAATCTGCGACTTTTCCTGGATAAAAGTCCGGCAGGTCAGGTCCTTGCATACTCAGGCCTGTGATCCTATGGATCAATGTTGGGTCAACTATAATGTGGCAGTCTAGCCATAAGTAGCCACCATGGTAACATGACGGTAGCAACTTGAAACAGGTGTTGACTTCTTGGTGTCTTCCGAAGTGTGGGATCTTCATTACATTGAAGAGGGTGGATTGCGCGAGGTCCATAGTCCATTGTTGAGGGATTATCTTCGAGTTCTTTCCTTTAGTTCTGGTTAGGTACTTGTATGGGGCGAGCATGCCATAGATATTGTGATCTCCGAGGTTAAATTCGTTGAACTTTAGTGCTGCGATCTTGTCCTGGTTTGCTCGAACTGCGCGTATCCCCTTCGGGAGGTACACAGTACTTATGGTGTATTCAAAATCTTGTGGCACACTATCACGATTCACCACACCAACCAGAGGCGAGATGTAATCAGGCAATATGGTTGGAATCAGTTTTGCATTTGCGAGGTCGTCTTTATGCTTGGTTCTCTTTTCTGCTGATGGCCGGGATGGCCCGGCTCCGCGAGCAGTCGACGAAGAGGCTTACATCCTTCCCGTCGATGAAGCTTGTACACCTGTAGACATCGACATGACTCTTTTAGTCACGAGGTATATCAGAACTTCTTCGACAATTTTCTCTGCAGCGCTGAATTCGTCCGACCTACATGCTCGGGGTTGAAAATCTCGAGTTCAGGGAGTAATTTAGACATTGCAATACTATAGAAGGCAATAACGCAATGATCATTGTGTAAAATCAACGAGTTTGTGGGCTCAGATTCACGTTTAGCAAAAGTGTTCTCGGGGCATGGTGCGACAAGATAAATAGAAAACTTGGGAATGGATCTCTTGCAATGGGTGATAAGCCTTCATTAACTCTGTTCTGTCCATTACAACACGGTCCAATGTTCTGGTGGTGAACCATAATTGTCTTTCTACCCGTTCGGAGGGTCAGTCGAACGATTATATTGGTCCCAATGGCTATATTGCTTCGCCATGGCGAAGTTCCATGTGATGTTGTTCTGTTATACCGACGAAGTTCCAATTTTGCAAATTTTCCTTTTGCGAAGTTCCCTTTGGAACCTTCTATAACTTGTCGAACTTAGCTTTCTTCTTAATTAGATTTCTACCCTTCTTCCCAATGAGCTTCGTCTCGGTATTCTTTTTTCCATTCTAATTCTTATCTTCTTTTGGCATAGTTACTTCGCGTTGTTGAGATTCTTTCCTAATATTCGAGGGTGACACTTCTTCTTTATCTGGAATAGATACTTCAATCTTCTAAGGGTCATCTAGTGTTCTTGCAACTTCGACATCCGAGTCTCTGGTGTTAAATAGATTCAATCTGTTCTTCAATCAAGTGTGTGATCCTTCTAGTCATGAAATCTTTTAACTCTTGCTTCTTCTGCTCTAAAATTTCTTCTTCTTCTTTCCTTCTGGCCTGATCTTTTTCAATCCAAGGTTTTCCTAGTAACATGGTAAATGAGGCATTGTTCTCAATAAATCTAATAATCTCAAAATCTTCCTATGTCGAAGTTCCATTGGCATTCATAGATATCTTGGTGAGCTTTCCACATAGGTTTATCAACTTTCCTCTAAATAGACCTATTCCTCCCAATGAAGGAGTCATGGTAGGCTTCCCTAAAAGTTCCCAAGTTCTTTCTGTCATGATATTCACCTGTGTTTCCTCATCTAGAACACAGTCAATGTCGAAGTCTCATATTCTTGCTTCAAGTCATTCTTTTTCTTTGAAGGTCTCCAATAAGCTGATATGTCGGTGGTCATCCAGGGCTTCTCTTATCTGTAGCAATACTTTCTCGGATTCTTTCTCGGGTTCTGTCATAATCATAGTTTTTGGACCTTCCTTAGGGTTTTCTTGTCTCATGTTCATTCCTTCAAGCTTATCAATCATTTTAGGGCAACCCAATACTTCATGGTCCATATCTTTGCAACAAAGACAACTAGGTCTTCTCCCAGGGCATTCCTTAGTAAGATGTCCCAGTTTTCTGCAACTGTAACAGAGGGTTAATCCTCTCTTTCTATTAAATGATTCCCAGTTCTTTTTGTACTATGCGCTAGGATCATAGTAGCTAACCTGCAAACATTTCTTTCTAGGATATTGCATATACTTGTTAGTCCAAACATTCTTTCTATGCATAGGTATAATATATCTTTCACTATTCTTATCAGATC
This sequence comes from Picea engelmannii, assembly GCA_009831015.1. NCBI lineage: Eukaryota > Viridiplantae > Streptophyta > Pinopsida > Pinales > Pinaceae > Picea > Picea engelmannii. Next base: position 224,338 of record ML787989.1, read on the forward strand.
TACACATATCAAACCTTCTTTCATCTATTAGTGCCCTAGTTTTCAAGCTAGGACATAATCTATCAAACATACCTAGATCCATAATTTTGAAACAAAAAATTCCACTTATCTTACTTCTACAGAGCACAAAACTTTCAAATATAGAAATTTTCATTATTCTTACCTTTATCAGAGCATAGAGCTTGCAGATCTTACTGTTTTTCTTCATATCTGACCTCTTCTCTTCAGATATGACCTATTTTCTTCATATCTAACCTCTTTTCTTTAGCATAGAACTTTATAACTCAAGTAGAATACTGCGCACTAGAGCGACATATCTATGCACAAAGCTTCCACAGTTTCAGTTCAGATCTTTTCACAAAGCTTCTTCTTCCTTAGTTTCCAGCAATCATAGTTTCAGGTCCTGGCAATGGAACCATTTGTTGGCTCAGGGGTAGACCCAGGGTTCAACGCTACAAAAACAAACCAAGAAAACCCTAACTATTGGCCCTTTCGGAAACACCTGTGAAGTAGATGAAGTCTCACCCGAGGTAGAGGCAGGGGTGGTTGCAGGACTCAAGTGTCTGCAACCTTAGCTGGGACAAATATCAATGATTATAATACTTAACAAAGCACTTAGCATCGACAGTTCATCAATATTTAACCACTATTCTACTGCGCAGATAAAACAGAGCATCACATCATTCATTCAGATCTGATGTATTTAGGTACTATCATAGAGAGATATATTAGATCTAGCAGATTCAAGCACTAAGCACATTCACATAAGTCAAATCTAACATCATTAGCACAAAACATATACAGACCTATCTATATATATCAAATCACTTAGCAAGTAAAGACATAAACACATCAAGACATTGCACAAAGCATAACAACACAACATTTACGTGGTTCACCCCCACCTTGAGGCTACGTTCACCAACTCTTCTTCTTTATTATCTTCGGTTAAGCTTCTTACAGGCACATAGCATCATAATCCTAATCTGTAGAAGACATGAGATCTACGCACACTCCACCAGATCCTCCTTCTTACAACTCCTTGCACATAGCTCTACAAGCCTCACATAGTATGCACAAAACACTTACAATCCTTCAATCACATAGATCTAGCACTTAGCCATTCGTTTTAGCACTTATCCCAATATCACACAGACATGCATATCTTTTCCTCCTCTTACATATCCTAGACATCTATTTATACATTACAAAATAGGCCTAAACATGGGTAAACCCATGAGCCGACATCCCATACCCGTTACATAATCCCAAATCCCAAAAAGGACCCAAAAAGGGGCCGAGATCCCACGATCTCTGCTTCTTCTTGCGCTCCTTCTTCAACAGGCTGTCGAAGCACCAAAATAGGTCAAACTTGACCAAGGATCTCCTAAAACTTGGTCAAGGGCCAACATATTGTTACACTAGAAAGCCCCATGAATGAACTTACCTCGTGTATGTTCTTAGGTATAATCCCTTCCTAATAACTATAATTTTCTTTGCATATATTGTTATTCCTTAGTGTTGGTTATGGAGCCTGATTATCTTCCTGATTTAGAGGTCCTTGATTTCAACCGTGTTTATACCCCATGAAGTATTTACACCCCAGAAGTATGTACACTCTTCCACGTGGGGGAGTGCAGAGGGGGGGTACCCCCTCTGCGGGATCAGGGGGGGCTATCCTCCCAGTTGGGGGGTCTGGGGGAAAGCGGGCCCCCAGCGGGGGTTCGGGGGCGAAGCCCCCGAAAGAAAAATTGCCTTGTAAAAGTATATTGTAATTTCATTGTAAATCTGGATCGTTCATTATAAGGTCGCAAATCTAACGGTAGAGATTATGTTAGGGATTTTTTCCCTAGAAGGCAACCCTCTTTTATGAGGGAAATGTATTGCGGCTATGGATGATGGTGAATATTGTATTCTGAGAGAGGAGACTGTGAGAAACAAAAAAGGAAATTACAACGGGTTTTGCTGTAGGTTGTATTCCTTCATTTGCTGGATAATAATAAAGGAAGGACCTGGCAATTTCTCTGGTGGACGTAGCCCACACTAGGTGAACCACATAAATCTATGTCTCTCTTGTATTGTGTGTCTTCTGTGTTTTGTTTCTGCATTTGTTTTATTTTATTGCTCCGCAGTCCTATTTTTCTAACACTTAGAGATGATGTGCCCCAAGTAATGGATTTTCCTCTAATAAACTTCACATACAATTGATGATCCATTAGTACTTGAAGTACAAACGATCACTGAACGATCTTACAAGTTAGGCAACGATCACTTCCAGGCAGGCAGGATCCCGATGTGTTCCAAACTGACCGTCAAATGGTTCTGCTTAGACTTTACCTTTTTATTGCGAGAGGTAATCCCATGAATGTCTTATATAGGAAAATCATTTGACCTTTTTTTTTGTCTGAGAAGTAATAAGGAGCTATCAGGTCCACCACCGATGTGAACTTGTATGATGTGTACAAAAAACTGCAGGGAAATGTGGAGGCTTAACCTCAAGTTCTCTTCATGCTCCTCCTCTGAGTTTGAATAAATAAGAATGTCATCTAGGAATATAGTGGAAAAATTATCCGAGTAATTTCTAAATATTCCATTCATTAGGAACATGAAAATTGATAGTTCATTTATCATTCCAAATGCCACCACTGCAAATTTACAATTCCCATGCTTGGTTTTCAAAGTTTTATTACTTATGTCTTCATCCTATATCCTTATCTGATGGTATCTTGACCTCAAGTATATCTTCAAAAATTTGTTTTTTCCTCTCAATTGATCATATAGGTCATCAATTCTTGGCATAGAATATTTGTTTCTCATAGTGGCCTTGTTCAACTATCTAAAATTAATACATAGTTGCAAAGACCCATCTTTCTGTTTTACAAAGAGTACTGGTGCTCCCCAAGGAGAGACACTTGGGCATATATACCCCTTCTTTAAAAATTCTTCTAATTTCATTTGTATCTCCTTCAATTCGGGTGTATTGATTTTGTATGGAGTCTAAGATACTAGATCAGCTCCAAGCATTAAATTAATAGAGAATCAATATCTATTTTTCATGGTAAACCTAGTGTATCCCCAAATACATCTTCATATTCCTGCAACACTGCAAATACCTCAATATTTGGTCTTATACACTTTCATGGATCTTCCACATCAAATGCATACAATTAAAACCCTTTCCAGTAGCATTTGTTTGGTTGTAATGATGAAATATCCCTTATAGAAATGGCTTTGTGAATTCATTTCACTGCCCCTTTCTTTCCTTCTTGAGTCAAGACAAGTGGAAGTATTATTATTATAATTTAGGACAACATGATGTGCATCCAACCAATCCATTCCATTAAGAACATCATATGAACCAAGTGGTATTATGTTCATGTTTGCAACAATGCTAACACCATCCACGTCGTATGGGAAGAATTTGAAAATATCCTTAATTTTCCTTTTAGTTCTAGTAGCCAATTAAACCAACAATAATTTATCATGCTTGCTTCTTTTCAAATGAAATATTTTAACCAAATTTGGGGCAATGAAACTATGACTTGCTATGAAATAAATTAAAATTACAATAGGTTGATTAGTAATCTTACCTTCAACCTTAATCGCGTTTGACTCATGATTTTCCTGTTAATTTTCTAGGTCATCATATATTCTGGGGATGTTCTTTCCCACATTTTCCACTCTATTTTCCTCTTGCAAGTTGTGTAAATCCCTTATTCTACCTTCCTTTTGGTGAAAATCTCTTTACAAATGGTCTCCTTCATATCCCCCAATATTTTATTGGTTATCTTTCCCTTTTTCCCAAGGATTCTTCCATCTTAGATCCACTCTGAGATGGCTTAGTTTGCTTATATGTATTAGGACTATTCTTGAATAAAGGAGGTTGAAATCCCTTCTTCCTATGATCTTGCTTGTCCTTTTTCTTTTCTCTCCAAGACTTCTGAAAATATGCTTTGGCTTTGCTCTAGTCATACAAGTATTTGGCATTCCTAATTGTTTGTTCAAGGGTCTTAGGTTCATCAAACTAAATTTTATCTTTTTTGAATGTAAGGAACCTACTTAGGAATCTCTGTATATTTTCCTTCTCATATTTAATATAACTTGTTAACACCAATTATAAGGGGAGTGTTTTCTCTCCAAGATTTGAGCCCGTGGTGTAAAATGCGAAGAAGTGGGGTAAAAACCCACTTACCCTAGGTTGGGGTGCAAATGCACATTTGGTTAAGCGACAGGTAGATCTGAGCGGCCAGGATCTGCGTGCCCAGATCTACGGTCAAGGTTGGATTCCAGAGCCCCCTCACCATTCTACCTTTAAAGCAGGGGGGTCCGGAATTAGACGCGCATCTCTCAATGGTCTGGATTGGGGAGCCCAGATCTACGGTCAAGGTTGGATTCTAGACCCCCT
>ML787989.1:228819-254196 GCA_009831015.1 Picea engelmannii
CCCACCCCCTTGTCACATATCCTATTTCCTCCATCGTCCACCTTCCACCATCTATCTTCCACTCCATATCTCACCTCCACTCAGTGCCATCCTGGCACACCTTATCCCCTTTCACTCCCTCTAGCCTTCTGACACCTTTCCCACTCCCTTCCATTTCATCCTTCCATAAGCGATGTGTCCTCCCTCGAACAGTCATATCCCGTCACCTTTCCTCCTTTCGTCTATCACCCTCCTGTCCCCTGTCATGTGTCTCGCCCCTGTCACTTCCTTGGTCACTTCCCTTCCCTCTTCCATGATGAGCATGCCAAATCATCCTCGCCTGACCTTTTTTCTTACACTGCTTCCTATCTTATGCCCCTTTTATCACACCTGCCTACAAGTCTTTCCAATAAGTCAGTTGGCGGATCCAGGTGGCACCGTGAGAAGACCTCCACATCCCAAAAGGCAGAGTTGACCAAGTTGTTCCCAACGCCAAGGAGGCAGTTATTGAGGTTGTTGGTGGTAGTTAGACATTGTCTCCATTATAAATGGAAATCCCAGAAAAGGACACGAGACATGTCAATTCTTCTGTGGGGTTCCAGGAGTCCAATTGCGTCTGACATAAGTGGATGACCGTCCAGAGACTGCAGGTGCAGTCTACTAGTAAACATGCAGACATAATGTTGTTAATGAAGAAGTCTTGGTTTTGCTGTTGTTATTTTCTTTGGGTAAATGTAGGCAATTTTTCCATTTTGTAAAGCATCATTGGTAGAGCTAAGCTCCCTGTTGTATGGTTTTGATGAAGCACTGGTTTCTCTGATCATGTATGTGCATCCAGATTTCTTGTTTAAATGACAATCATCTTTCTTATTTACTCTATTTTCCTTCTGATGCTAAGGATTTTATGATCGACAGATTCGCATGAACCATTGTGACTGTGTTATGATAAATGATTTGTTGTAACGTTGTGATATTCCTTAGTTTTCGTGTGATTTAAATTCTAGGAGTTCTCGTGTTTAAATCATTCATCCTTGGGTTGTTGAAAGGCCTGACGTCTTCGATCGACCTCTACATTTTATCGTTAATTTTTTCCTCCTGCTTACCCTTACTACAACCTACTGATTGAAGTTAGACTAAGACCTAGCCTGTTCATACATAGTTCAGTGTAGGATTCTGAGTTAAAACGATATCATTCTGAGTCTGCTCTCTTTCGATCACCCTTGATAAACAAATCATGGCATAAACTGATGGGTGTCGGGCTCTGCTCCTGCTGCAATCCAGGAGTGACTTCTGACACTAACATAATTAACATACCTCGACATCTCCAAAATCTTCTTTTCATATTCTCCCATAGTCGTATTGCCCAACTTGAGATTGAAAAATTCCTACATCTTCTTTTCATAGTAGTGCTTAGAATGAAACTGCTGCTACAAATACTTCTAGAATTGATTCTAAGAAATTATCCTCTCATCGATGTGCTTAAATTCTTTCATTTGGTCCCACCAAATAGAATCTTTCCCATGTAGGTTGTATATGTCAATTCTAGCTTCTAGATTGGATGAGTAGTTATGCAGTTGAAAGTACTTCCTTATTCCCAACAACCAAGCTCCAAATTCCTCTCCCATATTGTTTACTCCATAGAAGGTTGGTGGCTTGATCTACCTAGTCTCTCCTTGCAACTTTTTTTCCCATACCTTCCCCTTTGATGTCTAAATGCAGACATTTCTAGGTTTCTTTGTGATTTTTCGTTTGCATATGGATTTGTTGAATGTGTTGGTAAGTAATGAAGCCTTTCAAGTTTTGGTAACACTTCTTTAGTGTCTAGATATTTCATGGTTTTCTCTTCTTGAATGGAATCTGCCTCCTTCCTCATACATTGAACCTAATCCATTCTTCATTTCCTTTTACAAATGATTTAAGCTATGTAGTAGTTGAGTCTTCAATTGATTTTGCTCCTTTTGAGATTTTAACATCCTCTCATGATTAGTTGTACAACTCTACACCTCCATCTTCAAGTTCCTTATAATTTCTACCAGCTCTAGTAACTCCATTCTATTTATATACTTGTTATACTATGTCTCTTCTATGTCGATATTCATGCCTCTAACTTCTTCTTCATAGATGGTACGTCTTTTTCCATCGTCCATGTCTTATCTTCAATAATATTCTTCAATTTGTTGTAGCTTTAACTCTACAAAAAGTGTGAATACTAATAAAATTGTTATATTGATTTAGGTGGAGATCGAGGGCTACCCACCTATTCCACTGGCTCAAATAAGAGTTTCCATTTTGGCAATTTGTTTTACATTTTTTCGGGTCCCAAACTTCCGGGGCTGTTTTGAGGCCCTAAATGGTGTTTCTTGGGCTTGACAATGACTATCATGTTGTCAGAGGGGCATGCTAGGACAAACAACATATGTAATCCTCGACTATACCTTTCCAACGGTGTATTGAGTGCCCCAAACGAAGATCATATGCAAAAGTTACACCCTCGGGAAGTTGACGTATCAACTACCCCCATCGGGGCCCACAAAACTTTTGGCATTTCATCTCCTGGGGTTAGGGTTTTCTCACACTACAAAGAAAATACCTTGTAGTGGAGGTTATATCAGAGGTTTTTAGTGTTACAAAATTGGAAAAAATTGTCAAAAAAATCTTTGCTAAAACATCCATTTTTGGTAGTGGATGTTTTTGCGGAGATTCTAATGGAACTTCATTATAACTAAAAAAATATGTGCGGCCAAAGGTTTTAGCATTTGTTTTTCTAGGCGGTGTGCTTCATGGTGTATACACACCGGTGCGTTCTCAAACTTAAAGCACCGATGTTACATTTCACCGAAAGCACCGAGGCAGACAAACAAAAATTGGGGCACCAGTGCTCTTATAAATAAGAACACATCGGTGCTTTAATAATAACAATGCATCCGTTGAATCTATGATACCATGCACCGGTGCATTACAATACAAACCCGATCGATGCATGAAATTTAGAATGCATCGATGCAGAAGTATGATACAGAAGCATCAATGCACCATTTTAATTAAACGCATCGGAAGACTGATTTTTATTATCATAATTGTTGTTGTTAAAATAGTATTACGATCAATGTTGGTTCATTGTATTACAACAACACTGCACATTTTGTTATAGCACCAATGTTTTTAGCATTAAACACATTGGTGCACATTTTGTTACAACACCAGTGTTTTTTAGCATTAAACACACCGATGTTCATTTTCCTTTTTTAGAAACATCGACCTGTGACAGTGCAATTATTGTTGTTTTTAATTCCATTGTTAGTAAAAAAAAATGGCATATATCTTATAATAGTATTCATATAAATTAAATTTTGAGTAGCGCATTTGGATACGATGTTTGGATTAATTTGTTATATCATGAGATTTCACATTTCTTCATTATAATATTTAATCATGCATATATTTAATTAACGATGTCACATTTCACAACAGCATTGGACAACACAATAGAATAAAATAAAATGTATTTTATTATATATGAATAAGAGGCTCTTTGTCATACAAAATGAGACACTTATTGGTAACCCCTTGTCTTTCAAGTGGGACACTATGTCCATTACATTAAACAAACTGTATGATTTTCACAGACAATTATTTCAAAAAATACAACGGCTTGCATTGATATCCAAATATATTGATCATCATTCTTCATTGGAACTGTTGTCAGTGCTCGAGCTACTTCCATGACTTGGGTTATTTGGCCGAATGTTTTGTTGATTGCCTCGATTTTTTTCCTTTTCTTCAAATTTCATCTACAAAAATAAAAATAAAGTGTAATGAGTGTATCTACATTGGTGAGAATAATGAAAATTGAAATAAATAATATACATGAATGTAAATTGAAAAGCGATGTACCATAGAAAGAATTGAGTCCTGGATGATACACATTATTTGAAAACGAAATCTCATGCCTTATTTCAACAACTCTTCTGTTGACACATGTCCATACTTTGTTTCCTGCAAATTTTATACCCCATAATAAATCATAGATTTATTATAAAGGATTTTTTTTGTTCCATTAATTATAAAATGAGAGAAGTAAAACAACATAGATACTTACAAATTCCAAAATTAAATTTTGATATGCCAACATATACTCACAACCCATACTTAACCCAATGCCAATCAATTCTTTCGATGACTCTTCTTTGTATGTTATCACACGTTTGAATACATTCAAGGATAGTTGTTGTAAAACAACTTAAAAATGAAATTACTCACAAACTTTGCTATCAACCCTTTTCTTCCTTGTCGTCCCATTTTATGTGTTGAATGGGTTCCATCTTGTTTTCTTTTCTGCAAGAAAATACTTGAAAATTAATATTTAATGCTAAATTATTTATCTATATGTACCTAATAGAAAAATTCAATGATTTCATACATTTGAAGCACATTGTTGTTGATATGGCTCCTCCTGCGATGCAATTATGTCCATTTCTTTGACCATCTCCTTCTACATTTTTTTGGACATTCCTACTGACATATTTTAGATATCATATTGTTGATCATTTGGGATTTTCATAATCTTCCTGAAAAAAAGTAACATGACATTAAACTATTTTTATATTGATATATGAAAACTAAATATAACAAAATTGATATTAATAAATGAATGTTTTGTAGTAATATATACATATTCTAGAAAAACATTTTTAGGAATATTACTTTTTGACTTATTTTTGTTGTTGTTGTATGTTTTTTCTATTGCAAGTCTGACAGGTCTCATTGACTATGTTGCTCTGGAAACGCTTCCCATAGTTTAGATATAACTTGGTTCTTGGAATCATTGGATTGATTTCTATATTGTAAGTGGAATGTACATATTTATGTTCATTCCACTATATCTCTCATAGTTTTGTAAAATTTACCCCCCCTTTCATTAACCTCTACCACCACTCCAAATGAGATAAGAACCAATTCATCATCATTTACATCTTCTATAATTTCTATTTTCTTAATACGACATTTTGTTCCTTCGTTGTTGGTCCCTGTAGAACATTAAACATATGTGAATTAACAGATTGTTTGAAACATGTCATCTAATATTCTTAAGTATATTATTAATGAAAATTAAAAAAAGAACTCATATTGAATAATATTTTTTCATTCAGTTGATTAATCATTTTGCAATTTTTTCATCAAGATTTTACGCTCTTCTGCACTTGGATTACAAAGAATCTTATCAAGCTTCCTCATTTTGTGGCTCTTCATGACACACACTAACCAATACATATTAGTTAAACTTAAATATAGTTCAAACATATTAATTTTGTATAGAATTTACAAAGAACTTGCATTTTTTTTTTTTTTGGATGTGTTATCATTGTGTTAATCATAATTTTTGTTACTTGAACTATTCTCATACATTTTTTTTTATCAATATACAACCTGTACCATTCAATACAGAAGTTACACACTGATGAACAAAATTTTATAAAAAATTATGTTACAACATTTCTGGTGTGCTTTATTAGTAAGCACAACGATGCGTTATAGTCAAATCCGTGCACTGATAACCATAAACCATTTAAAAAAAAACATGATAGGGATGACAAATTTTGGGTCCAATGCAATAAGTGGTCCCCTTGCATCACATGACAAACGCCTTATATAGAGAAACACAAACCCATTAAAACTAAAATGCCTAAAATGAAAAACCCTAATTGTTAAGTGATAGAGAGAGTTAAATCCTAAGGGAAATTTTGCAGTCACATAAGCAAGAAGAAGCAAGGGTTTAAGGTAAGTATGATTTTTTTTAATCTGAATTTTAATTAAATCTAAATAGGGATACAAATTGTAAAAAAAATATTATTAAAATCAATAGTAAAATTTAAAATTTCTACTATGCAGGGTTTTGAGTGAGTCACAAAATCGTTCAAATTACGATCTTCTGAATAATTTTGTTTCTCCAAAAAGGTTTTGAGTGAATCACCATACCCTTCAAATTTTAATCTTCTGAATAATTATGTTGTTCCAAAGTATTCTATTGCTCCATAGTGCTCCCTGGTATGTCTCTCTTGCAGATCTCTCCCCTGTCAATTTTGGAAAAATAATGAAAGAGTGAATAGCTTAATACTATTTAAAGGACATTATGAAAATGGTTTTGAGTGAATCACCATACCCTTCAAATTCTGATCTTTTAAATAATTATGTTGTTCCAAAGTATTTTGCTACACCACAGTGCTCCCCGATATGTCTCTCTTGCAAATATATCCCCTGTAAATTTTGGCAAAATAATGAAATAGTGAATATATTCTTACTATTTAAAGGACTTTATAAAATTAAATTTTTGAAAAATAAATTCCCACTCATTTTTCAATGGTAAGAAAACAAAGTCGCGTTTTTTTTTTAAGTTTTTCGAAACACTGATGTGTTTATTAATATAACGCACCAATGTGTTTGTTTATACAAAGCACCAGTGCGCTAAATATTTTTGGAGCATCGATATCATATAATTTTTATTTATTTATTTGAAATCTTGAGAACTGGTGCGGTTAGTAATTAAATGCCTCGATGCTTTATATTGCTATAGACGCGCCTGTGCATTTTGTTTAAATAAACACATCCTTATGATTTAAAAGTTATCTTAATTTGTTTTGCACATAAATAGTATATTCATCTTAAATTATCTTTTAGTATACATCCACATGAGTTGCAATACTTCATAGTATACATTTTCCACTTAAAGTCACCTTATTCTTAAAAAATTATCCGATTTTGCTCAAATGCGCGAAGAAAATCTTATTATAATATAAAATGGTCAATTCTTCAAATTCCAACCCGTTCCATATTGCTCAAATTCCATCGCGGAGTTCTCCCTTTCCATCTCCAATAAGTTCATATTTTATTTATATTTCAATTATCTAATTGAATTTATTTTTTTCATCCATGTCAATCTGAATAAAAATGTATCCAAATTTGCAGGATCCTGATTCAAAATCAAGTTCAGATGCATAAAATATTCCACTAGTTCAAAAACGTCGGAAGCTCTTATTAGGATCAACATGCCTAAGTACATAACTAACATACCTCAACATCCCCAAAATTTTCTTTTCATTTTCTCCCATAGTCGTATTTCCCAACTTGAGTTTGAAAAATTCCTACATCTTCTTTTCATAGTAGTGCTCATAATGACATTGTTTCTACAAATAATTCTTGAATTGATTCTCCGGAAGGAGGAGACGTTAGGCCCTTCATATGGTATATTTTAATCCCGACTTCACCTTTCTTTTACCCTATTTCCGCTCCACTTGCACACTCATTTGTCATTCATTTAACTTTTTTACGATGAATTGGCTCTTAGGATTAGCGAATTATGTTTTGGTTAATTTTCTATCAAATAGATTAGGATGTTTGATTAAGTTTCTTTCATTTTTAAATATATGTGCCTAACCTATGGTATGAAGTGCACACACCCTCCTTAGATTAGTAATAAAACCTCTAGGCATTTATAACATTGGTTGTGAAGGATCTTTGAGCAGGAAATTCGACCATGTAGAGAGTCTCATGGCTCATGGGCACTATTACATTTTTTTTTCCATTTCTGGAAGCTGTTGAGGTTGTTTCTTCCACAAGTAACCACTTCCATGGATCGTGGGTCTCATTTGGAGCACATTTAGACGAGGATCTTGCTTTCCATTTGTTGTTTGGGAATCTTGGGCATATCAAAGATTATTTTTGATGTTTTAATTAAATTCCTCTTCAACCACGCTGCCCACATGAGCATGGATCAAGCTCTTTCCTCCCTTATATCGAGCTTGGTGTGGATCTTAAGTTTTCTATGTTTAGACAATTAGTTTTTTTTTTTATTTGGTTGTTTTACATGGGATTCGACCCATTCTTATATCTATATAAGATTTGCCCCCAAGAGGACGACTTGGACATTGGAATGGTGTTCAAATGATAATGTAAAATAATTGGAGTTTCAGGAATAAAATGCAGAGTGCCCAGATCTCTGCATTATTTGTTTGTTATCTCTTGAATGTGTGAGTTCTGATTTTTAGTTTCTAGTGTCGTTGTAATAGATCACAACTCCCCACTCTCTAGAGGGGACCCACTCTAAGGAATAGGAGTTGTGGATATATAGAGGAATGTTGTATTCACTCTAATGTACACAGATTAGTTTTTATTTCTTTATCTATTTTACCATTCGAATTTTACTTTGCTCATTTCCATTTCCAAGTTGTGATTATGTATATATGGTAGAAATTACAATCCACATTGTTCATAGATAATCTTGTAATTTAGCTTGAATTGGAGATCTCCCATAGAGAATTTGTTCTTAGAATTTACTTGCTTTAGAATGCTTGGTTGTAGAAATAGGTTACAAGGACACACTTGTAATGATAGTCTAGTGACATAGCAAGAGAATTGATATCACAAGACTAGGTCACCGATGGTATAACTCTCATAGGAGCCATACATTAGATTCGAAGTGACAATACTTCGAGGTTAGTTCTTGTTTGTTTTTTGCAAGAATACTGTGTTTAATTTTCCCACAATAATGGTGTGTTTACTTTTCCACAAGTATGGTGTGTTTTATTTTCTGCAATTCCATTTTGTTTCCTAGATAGAAATGTAATGTCCTTCTTATAGGAGCATATTAGGAAACTAGTGCAACCTGAGAATTTGTAGCTCGCACACACAGTGTGTGACATATCACAAGTACATTGGAGCCATGGTTAATAAGATAAAATGCACGAGTGTTCCTAGTAAAATAGAATATATATAGAAACATTTCCAGTTGGCTCTATCAAAATACCCCCATAGAGATTGGAAATCAAGAGCAAGCATGGATAACATCCTCAGGCTCTTGTTTTTAATTTCAACCATGTATTCCTTAGCTATCTTCCCAATAATATTTGCAATAACCTATGGCCAGATAAATTCATTCTTGAAGACACAATAATTACAATCCCACCATATACATTGAACTAATATGCATGGGATCCCTTCGTACTATTTCACTATTGCGCCCACTAGCCAATATTTTATACACTCATCCAAACTCAAATTAGATCAAGAAGATGACAACTTGAGAACCGACACAACCAACTTAGATACCTGCACTACATAAGAACATCCAAAAAAAATGTGATATGAATATTCAACATCATTTTTACACAGAGAACACCTCTCAGGGCCCACCCAACCCCTTCTAAGGCTAACATCCCATGTTAACAATTTATTGTTTAAATCCAACCACAAATTTATTTTTCTTTTCAAGGGAGTATTAAGTTTCCAAATGAGGCTCCACCACCACTATTTTTTACCCTCAAAACACCACTCCATTTTAACTTTATAGCCAAGCTTGGTTCTATAGTCCCCAGTATGAGGAGTTTTAGACCAACAAAGGATGTTGAAATCATATTCTTTAAGTATGATCAAATTTGATACAAGAAGACCAATATTATGGTTCCACTATGTCACTTCAGCACCAAATAATCCAATATCCTTAGTGGAACTCCATCCAAGCCTCCATAAAGGCTAAGGATACATAGAAAATAACGTCATATAGAGAAAAAAGACCCGTCGAATGAGACGCTCGAAGGAGCAGATTAGAGAAGCGATAATGGTTTTCAGAGCCCACCCAGGGATCTTCTCCCAACCTTATCTCCTTCCCATTTACTACTTTCCAAACTACTCACGGCCCCAACAAGGGGAAGGCTGAGACAAGAGATCTCCTAATAATCAACCCTTTCAAAGATTTATGAGGTTGCCTTATTCATTCAACAATGGACAACCCTGAGAGATATTTGGACTTTAAAACTCTACCACATAGAGAATCTCTTTGAATAAATCTCCACAGAGACCTTCCTATCAATACCTGAGAAAAAATGTGTATATATTCTTTAGCTCCCACCCCTCGAGCTCCTTAGGGAGAGCCAAATGACTCCATTTAACCAGCAAGATGTTGCCTGAAGCACGAGGACCAGACCATAGGAACTGAAATTTGATCTTGCGAATTTTAGGATGCCTTTGGGTACGGAGACAAGTGAAGTATACAAGAATGGATTTTGATAGAACAATTCTCCCTCTCTTAGAAAGTAATGTATTCACCCAAATGGACACTCGAGCCTCAATTTTTTTGACCATCCAAGCCCAGTCTCCAAAACGATATTTATCCAGCTTGAGGTGGAAGCCTAAATATTTCAAACCTCCCTCGAAGGCTTTGAGAGGTGACGGGTGCTCAAATTGACATCTTTGTAGCACCTGTCCAATACTTTTGTACACCCTTTTTCCCATTTCCATTCCATCTTAAAATCCTTTTCATCCACACTGATGCAGTTTTGGTCAAGGTATAATTATTCTCTCAACATGCCATTTCAATACCTATTCTTATGCATTTTCAGGAGATTATCACCTTTTGTGCTAAAAGTGGTATACAAGAACAAGGTTGCACATGCCTTCCCAACACAAGAGTTGCAATTCCTGAGAATGAGTTATTGTAACTCCTTGTTCGAGCATAGCTACTGCAACTCTGGTCGTTGTTGCAACTCTCAATGTTGCAACTCTTGTTGCTATAAATATCAATGTTGCAACTCTCAGTGAGCGAATCTCATTGTGTTGCAACTCTTGCCTCACCATTGTTGCAAATCTCACTATAGGACTGTTGTTGCAACTCTGAGACGGGTGTTGTAACCGTGCATCTGTCATAATAGCTCATCAATAAACCACATAGATATCATCCATGGATCAACTAGTTAGTCAACAACCATGCAGGAACATGACAAGGGAAATTGAGCGCTAGAAGGGAATGGATGACTCATCCACCACTTTCCATATGGTTGATTTAGTCGACATGCGCCTAATTTTTTCCATCGTTTGGAGAAAACAATGTAATGAGATGAGACAACCTGATTATCATGGTTGTACATTGATTATCGTAGTTAATTTATGAAGAAACCATTGTGTATAAAAACCCCCACTCTTTGAGCTAGGGACGAAGAAAAACAAATAAATTTTGTGAACAAAATTGTATTGATCTACACATTTTCGTTTAATAGAAAGTTTTGTTTCGTTCTTGTCCAAATAACAATGTGTTGAGAATTTAAGCACCCTAGTGCGTTTGTGGACTAGTGCCTCGTCTAAGGAGTCCCTTCCTTATCTCGATATTGTTTGTATCTTCTGTATTTTATAGAAGTAGTTGTAGCATCTTTTCTATATTTTAATTTATTTCCAACAATTCCTCTATTAACATCTTGTTGCAAATCTAGTGCTTTTCATCATTGTAACTCCTAATTTTTGTAAATCAATACTAAAGAAGAGAAGGACGACATATAAACTAAAAAGAAAAAGAGTATTAGGCTGCTACCATTAGATGTAGACTATAGGAAGTTGAATATTGATTTATTGTTGTAATAATGGAAATTCATAATGTTGAAATGTTTTGTTGCTCAAATCTCAGTGAGTTTTTGTATTTTGTAAGTGTCGAGATAGGGGGAATCATATTTTCCCTATAGCATGTTTTGTATAAGTCCTTCTTTGTTTAACTTTGAGGTTGTATTGGATTGTGATGGATATTAATGGAATGAAGCACCCTTTAAAAAATTCATTGTCTTCTTTTTTTATGTTGATGATGTGTCCTATTTTTTCCCTATATCTATGTTGATAAATGAACTATATTTACTCTAGATGCATATGTTTGTAATCATCACTATTTACCAATATGTTGGAATGAGTTGCATATTGATAAGTAATGGACTAACTGGTAATAAGAAAGGTTCAGCCTAATGCAATAAAGTTTAAATGTAATAGTCATGTTATGTGAACCACATACAACCCTTAGTCTTATCACAATGCTTTGGGTGAGACCTCCCCCTTTAGGGAATTGAATATGCTAGTACTTATATAACAATCAACCCCCTTGTTGGACACATATACAAACCCTAGTTTGAAATCAAGCCAACGGTGCTTATTAGGCATGTGCACAAGGCTTTCTACACATAGACAAATTGAAGCTAAGCCACACACATGTAAAACCTATCTGAAAGGGTGTTCCATGTACCAAAAATTTAGAAATTTAAAAAATTAAATTGGCAAATTTAAAAATCTAGGAATGAAGGTTTCCCTAGAGCTGACAAAATCAAAATCCAACAATTGAATCTCCTAGAATCAACAACTCAATCTCAAGGGTAAAAAGGTGATTTTGTGCTCCAAATAGTAAATTACAATACTAAAAAGTGAAAATAACTTTCTTTTACTATGTTTTATAGTTTTTTTACCATATATTTTCAAAATAAAGTTAATTTTTACTTGTTTCAATTTGTCGATTTTGATCTTTTGTTTGATATTGTGTTCATTCTAACCTCGAGTAAGGTTTCTTGACATTTTGCAAGGTTGCACTTAGTCAAAATTGGAAATTTTCAAGTGACGTGTTTTTTGACTTTAAGGTAAATGATCATAATCGTGATAGGCTCCTTACCCTGCATAGTGCCTACCTATCATGGTTTGCCTTATTTAACACCTCACTTGTCATTTTTGTGCTCATGTTGAGTTTCTCTCATAAGCCCAGGAGCCCCATTAGCCCCGCCGTGGCTATAAAGTAAGAAGACACATGATTCTTCTCATCTATTTTCTAATCAATTCCCTAATGGGATTCCATTACTATTTTTTTTTTAATTTTATTTACATTATTTACCATCACTCACGCTATTGTGCAGGCTAATGCGCCACTATAGTTTGCTTACTTGTGATTATCGTCATTATATTCACATCCATTGCTAGCCACTGCATCAATTTCACATGCCTTTGAGACTCTCATTCCATGGAGGACACACACTAATGAGTGTCCACATCCTACTCATTTTTTTTCTTTCCTTTTGCATAGGTTTGTTCTATGAATTGGAACCTACTTGTTCACCTTGTGGCACTCATCTCCTCCATTGTGTTATGTCATTATTATTATTTTCTTTTTCAAGCATTATAATATGAAAATGATAAAAAAAACATATGTTTATAAAAAACAGGGTAAAACAATTAAGATCTTGGTGATTCATTTATAAGTATAGAAGTGGTTTGGGAGTGTTTCCCTTAAATAAAACACATATTTTGAGTCATTTATCTCTAAAATTGGGTTTTAGTATTTCCTTTGGATTTATACCATATTTTCGAATTCACTTTTGTTTTTCTCCAATTGGTCATTGTTCAAATCCTTATGGAGTATTCCTAAATGGCTCATGTGTTGATGGATTACATCATTTGTCTCTTTTGGTGTTAATTGTTGGATAAGTCATAATTGTGTCGTGCTAATGTTTAAGTGAAGTTCTAAGTTTAATAACCTTGTGTCGACCATTCCTTAGCTATCCTAACCAACCATGTTGGCCATACTTTGAGCTAGGTTGTTCTTAGTTCACAATGATATCCAATGTTTTTCCTCATGTTAATGTGGAAGGACACATCATTGCCTTCTCATTAGTGTGTCTTCTCTTATCAACTACACCACATTTCTCTGGGAGGTAGACTTAGATTTAATAGCACCCTAGGACTTACTTTTATCATTGGTATGTTGCACTCAACATATGACATTCATCATTGACTGATGGCTGAGTGGTTTCCCCTCTATTCGGTGGAAAAAAACTTTATTCACATAGTAGAATTAGTGCTATAACTTGGATTCCATTTTCATCAATGGTGGGATTCCTTTCCTATGATAGTGAATCCCCACTTGAGGCCCATGCATTTTTCATTTTATTTGTTTTTTTGGGCCACTTTGAAAGCTTGTGCAGGTTGCGAACTAGAAACTTGCACGTTACATGTGTGTTGCACTTCTACAGGGCACACATATAAATTAAGAGCTTTAGAACTTGTATAAAGGCTTGAAAACTCCTTGATTTGATAACTGGTAATGGTTTAGCTCAACTCAATTGGTCTAGAGAACCAAATATAGTTATAAAAAAAAAAAAATTGAGTAATGTGAAATGTTTTAGGTGTCGCCTTAAGGGAGATTATTTTAGTGAATGACTGAAGTACATGAATGAGAAGTCCAAGTAGAAAAAACATGTCGCAAGGAATGTAAGTACTATAGCGGGAGTGGATGTGTTAGCATCCCAACTTAAGACCACCTTCTCCATGGTCTCTTGTTTATCTTCCAACACTGTGTCAAGTGTTGGATAATATCTAGGCAGTGGAGCATCATGACATGTGACTTATGACAAGAAACTCTTCCGCAACCTTCAAGAGAAAGAGGAAGAAATGGGTGTGGATTTGGGTGATGATGCTACGTTTTCTTTTGGGTGCCATCAGATGATGTTCTTGGTTTGAAGAAAACAATTATTTCAATTTATTGTAGGATAGATTTAGATTGCATGGCCGATTTTGATGTTGAGAAGGTTATCATTATAGATTGAATCCATGTTGTGGTAAAATGGGCTTGAGTTGGAGGTCTTTACAGATTGTAGGAAGATCCAATGAAGCATGGTGCTCTAGTGAATATTAGTACCAAGTTGTGTGATATTTAGAATAATCATTTTGGTCACTTACACTATGGAGCCCTTCTTCTCTTGAAGAACTTAGTGTAGGGATTATCAGACTTTAAAATAGAGAAAAAATGAATATGCAAGGGATGTGATCTTTATAAATATACTAACGCTATTTCTCCAAGTAGAGAGCATATATTGAGAGGGAGTCTTGATTTGATTGATTAATATGTGTGTGGACCCGTGTCTATGTCTTCTTTGTTAGGTAATTTGCATTATCTATCTTTCATTGATGATTCATCGTGTAATCCCTAGATTTATTTTTTGAAGACTAAGGATGAAATGTTCAACAAGTTCACAAAGTTCAAAGCCTTGGTCATAGGCCAAATAGGGAAGAATATCAAAATTCTTTATTCAAATAATGGAGGCAAGTATACCTCTGCGAAGTTTGTTTCTTTTTGCGGGGAAGTAGGGATCAAGAAGGAGTTGGCAATACCTTCTAAACAACAATAGAATGGGGGTGCAAAGAGGAAGACCATCTATTATTAAGACTACTAAGTATTTGATTCATTAAATGGATTTTCACATGTGTCTTTGGGTGAATTATTTCAATATATTCATGTTTTGAATATGTATCCAAATAGTGTATTAAAGGACAAGACACTAGAGGAGGCATTTACTAGTGTGAAACCTGAGATATCACATTTCTATTTATTTGATTATCTAGTGTATTTGGCATCAGGCTACGCTATGACCTTAAATCAGATTATTATTATTATTATTATGTAGGATTATTCACAACACATACAATAGTGATAAAAAATACTTTGATGTGTTCCATACCCATAAAATATAAATACTCATGAATTACAATAAAATACAAAATAATAACAATAACATTATGACCACAAGTTTAATCTCCTAGTAATTCCTTTATTTCCTTATAGACCATATGTGTCTCACAATTGTTAAGCATGTGGAATTATTCACAACACATCCTTAATAGAAATGTTAACACACAAGCCCAACAATGATACAAAAATACCTTTATTTCCTTATAGACCATATGTATCTCACAATTGTTAATCATGTGGAATTCTTCACAACACACCCTTAATATCAATGTTAACACACAATCCCAACAATGATATAAAAATAATTGGATGTGTGAAATAAACCTAAAATATAAATAATCATGAATAACAATAATAATACAAAATAATAACAATAGCATTATCACCACAAGTTTAATCTCCTCAAAATTCTTTCAATGCCTTTTATATTACAATAATAATACAAACTAATAACAACAACATTAAGACTACATGTTTAATCTCCTCATAATTCCTTTAGTGCCTTTTTATTTAGCTAATTTTAAACTAATTAGCTCATCCATAAATCTTCTACTCCTAATTGTATGATATAAAAAATTGCATCATGGGGTTTCCATATGGTTGAAGGTTAATTGTAAGTTCCAAGGCTTCAAATTTCCACAAATTAGCATTTACCATAAAGTTAAGTGTCGTATTATGATATCACCATCCTAGATCCATCTCAACTTCAAATCTATTAAGCATCGAGAGGGGTCAAATCTTTTGAAGTGAAAACCTTTTTAAAAGCACAAAAAATGAAGGTTGCACCTTGAGAGATTTGATCTTTATCCAATGTTAAATGGATCTAGGTTGGTTTCAATCACGAGCAACTACATCAAAATTGTATATGATCGACGTTACATATATGTATATGTTTTCAATGAATATGATCCTTTGACATTCACTGAATACCATCTATAAAATAGAAAGTACTATGAAGAAGGTCACTTCAAAAGTTACATGAGGAATTAGCTAAATACTATTAATGTAACAATGTTTAATGATGAAGAAGGTGAACAATAATAAAGTACTAGTATGCATATAATTATCAACGGATAGATTGCATACTGATATTCTCAATCTATCTACTTTTCTTATAGCCACTACTAGTTTTCCAATCTTTTTTCGTATCGATCATATGAAAAAGGAGGTTCAAATCAAATATCATTGAAAATGTTAACTTGAGACATTGCAGTAAAGGTCATACACTACCTCTCTTTCTTTCCAATATCAATAGTTGTTTCCTCCAACATTTATCCTTGTGACTACACAAAACACTAAAATCAATGCACTGAAATCAATTATATCCATTGTACAAACATTCAAATCAATGCACTATAGTAAGACCAATGCAATGAACAACTTAGTAAAAAATTATCGCCTTTACGATCACTGAAATCTATGCAATATAATGAAATCTATGCATGAAGCACTGGAACCAATGCACTCAAATGATTTTATCCATTGCACAAACACTGACATCAATGCATTATACTAATACCAATGCAAGAAACAACTTAGTCCATTTTACAAGCATTGAAATCAATGCATTGTTGATTTTAACTATTGTACATCTTCAACATCAAGCACATAGATCTTGTTGTAGGCTTTTAGGTTTTAGAGTAATTCTTTTATCGTTTCTTAAATGCACTGAATAATTTTGCACTACGTCATCACTAAACTTAATGCACTGATCAAGAAGAGCAATGGAAAGGCATGCTGATTTTTCATGGGAATTTTCACCAAAGGATTAATGTCCCACTTCCTCCATCTTCACGGGGGTGAATTTCACATAAATGTCACCAAATGGGGAGCTACAATAGCCTCCCTTGCTCTCCCTAATAGTAAAGGTAATATTACCCCTAAGCTACCCTTCATTCCGTTTACAATAATTTCAATGATTTCATCGTGTTAATCATATTATGTCTGTAGGTCATCTAGCAGATTTTTCTCTTGGATACGACTCTTTTGCCTCAGACATACTATCAAATCAATTGTATATGTGTGTGTGTGTGTGTGAAATTTCATTTCCAAATCATTGCTCAAACAACTTCTTTGATCTTGTACACTAAAATTTCCAATAATTAGTTTACAATATTCCCAATATCCATACTTTGTAGGTATCAAATTCCATCCCATAAAATAGATATTTTATTCAGTTAATCCATATCTCAATCCTCTCTATTATTTAACTTTGTATTTAAACACATACATCATAAATTTTCTTAAGGCCACTTCACACCACTAATAAATGTAAACTACCAATGGCTACCATTTTTTTTTTTCTGAGATGACGATTTAGTTTAGCACATGGAGTCATATCTGCATTTCATGCGCTCCGTGTTATAGCATTCACAATTTTTAGTGCTTGTCATTTGTATTCAGACGACTATCCCATTGTTGCCACACCCAATAGCCAACCATAGATGTATGTTTTGTTACTTTCTTCTTTTTTAAATGTCAAGTTGCAGTCATGGATATTTTCACTTTTAGTGAGCCATAGCATCATGCATGTTAAGAATTATAACTCAGATAGGAACTTATATACAAGTTCCATGTGAACATGCAAGAAGTAGTTCGAGATATTTTCAAAAAGCTATTCTATTTTTGAAAAGTAAATTCTATTTTTTAATTCACTTTAATTAAAAAGTGAAAGTTTTATTTTTAGTAGTTGAGTCTAAAAAGTGTATTTCATGCATGCATAACTTAAACTAGGAGTAATCTCATAAATATATTAAGATTTTGGTCTCAGCTAAAACTATAAAGATAAGTCAATATAGAGAGTTCAAAAACATATGAATAGTTGAGAAGGTTGAGCAACTATGAGAGAGAGAGAGAGAGACAAAGATCTAAGGAAGAGGTGTTTCTGAGAAACACGTTGTTTGAGACAAAAGTTCGTGCATTTTCATACAATTGTACAAAATTTCAAATAGCGGTATGGGCATTACCATAAGTATTCGTACAATCATACGACAGGTCCGTACAATGGTACATATAGACCCTACAAACTGTCTATTTTTTTCCAGCACACTAAGCTTGTCAATTAGGCTATACAAGCTCAATTCGGGGTGACTTCAATAAACATGCAGTTGTTGGTTTTAATCAACTTGTGGAGGTTTCCTTGTAAGTTTTTTGAATGAATTAAAAACTAGTTTTGGAGTAATTACATGTCTGTGTGAAATTGAATATGAGGGTTACACTCTTGCTAGAAGAGAATGAACTCTGGGATATTGTCAAGGACATTCTAACTCTGCCTACAGATCTACAACAATCACTACTACATATGGGGTCAAAATTCGACAAAAACTTTCGACAATAAGGATAAATTTAATCATATCGTCGAAATTATTCAAATTTTAATCTTTTTTTTTCTTGGGTGCCCCGATAACGTCGGACTTTCGATGAACCTATACCTTCGTCGAATGTTCAACCAACATAGAGGACTGTTCATTGATCGATTGACGATAATAGGGTTTATCGATCTATCGACGCACATAGGGGATGCCAACTGACTGTTTGAAAATGGTTTAACGGTCATTGACTTCAATGACTTGGTCAAATTTGACAAAGTCAACGTTTGTCAGAAGATCGACAAAGGTTAGTGTTTTCAACAATTTTGTTGTAGGTGCGACAGTTATAAAAGCTTATTATGGTCATTGTTTGTTGCATGATTTATTAGTCTTTTCGCTATATGTGACTTGCCTAAAATCTGAATCTTGATCTGCATATAAGATCTAATTTTGTAATTTGAAGGTTACAAATTTTTAATATTACTTTGTCTCTTCTTTAAATACCGAGATTGGATCTCTAACCCTTAGACCCTGTTTCATTTGGGGACACAAAATTTTCCCCAGGAAGTATATAGGTATGAACATGACTACTCAATTACATTTAATTATTATACAATTTATCTTGATGTAGTTCTCTTTTATTGTTTGATTTTATTACTTGCTTATAGTGAAGCTTTAGAACTTATGTGGTAAAAATGCATGGTTTTAATTTGTTGATCAATGTTATAAACCTTTAATAAATCTATGATGAAAATTGATATTTGTACCGTAATTAGAGTATATAATTCATATATTAATGTACTTATATTTCTTCAATGGATTTTGTTGTAATTAATATAGGAAATCCCAATGCCAACACCTGAAGAGAGTGAAAGGACGGTTGCTAGGTTAAGGGCTGCATGGGAGGCACTGGTCGGTACTGATGGGAAATGTTATTTCCCTTGCTATGAATGTAGGGGCTTGAAAAGAAAAAGAGTCGTAAGGAAAACAACTAAAAAATACTGTCTTACATATGGGCATTGTGAAGGGGGCCATACATTTCACCCCATGGCAAGTTATTCATTATATATGTCTTTGTATTGATTCTATTTATAAAAAAAATTATGTTTAATTTTTGCTATATACACTAATGTTATTGATTGTTTGTAATTGTAAAGAAAAATCCTCCTACATGTTTTCACTGGATAAATATATGCCAAGTACTAGTACAAATACTATTGTACAAGATGTGGAAGATGGTATGAATATTGAAGATCACATCAATCCTATGGAAGAAGATAACACCAATAATATTGTTAAGCCAAATGATGGGACAAATAGATTGATCCAGAATATATTTTCTCCTATCGATGAGGAAAAGGATGATGATATTTATGATGTACCTCTTCTTGAGAAGGAAGAACAACCCCTTTATGAAGACTCAAGAACAAATATTCTCTTTGTTATAATGTTGTTGGTGAAATTTAAGGTATTGAATGGTTTTTCAAACACTTGTCTCACACAGATCCTAAGGTACGTAATATAATTTGTCACATATTATACGTAAAGGTCAACTTTATTTTTTTCTATTTTTAGTGTCAATTAATGTGTAAATTAAGGATGCAATATTTTTTATTACTATTATTTACATTAACTAGTTTGTTTTTGTGATGTAGATTGTTAAGTGAATTTTTCTTACCACCATCAAATAATTTACCTTGCACATACCGAGAGATGTGTGCCATTATGAAAGATATTGGAATGGAGTATCAGGTAATCAATGCATGTCCGAATGCTCGTATTATATATTATGGACAATACGCATTGTAAATGAAATGCCCGCAATGTCAAATCATTGGATATCAAACCGATCAAGTAACAAAAAACGTGTCTCAGAAGGTTCTTCGTCAAATTCCGATATTTCCACGTTTGCAACGATTGTTTAGGTTCCAAATCATTGCACAATTTATGGATTACCATGCATGTCACAGAAGTGAAGATTGTGTTCTTCGAATTCCTGTAGATGGTTCTACATTTAAGAACATCGAATAAATATGACCAATTTTTGAAGAAGAGCCTCGTAATGTTAGGCTTTCATTGGCAGCTGACAGTGTCAATCCATTTGGTGAGCTCATGTCTATTGACTCAGTGTGGCCTATTTTTGTTATAAACAATAACCTTCCTCCTTGGATGTCAATAAAGAGGGAGATCACAATGTTGGCAATGATTGTTCCAGGTATTTGTTTACAAAATTGTTTTGAATGTTGTATTTCATTTTTTTTATTTGTTGCATATATACATATGTGTTTGTGTGTGTGTGTGTGTGTGTGTGTGTGTTTTGAATGTTGTATTTCATTTTTGATATTCGTTGCATTATATATAAGGTAGTAATTATGTTTAATTTCACCCAATTAGGTAAGTACCAAGTCAAAGATATGAATGTATATATTGAGCCTCTTGTCGACGAGCTAGTAAATTTATCGACTGACATCACACACACACACACACACACATACACACATATATACAAGGTAGTAATTATGTTTACTTTCACCCAATTAGGTAAGTACCAAGTCAAAGATATGAATGTATATATTGATCTTCTTGTCGACGAGCTAGTAAAGTTATCGGCTGACATCACTATGTATGACATCTCTAGACCAATAGGGAAAAGGAAATTTCAATTCCATGGACACTTACATGGAAAATTCATGATGCTCTAGGGCTAACACATTTTTGTGGTATGTAACATACTGATGGAATTTAATAGTATATAATTTTATGAAAATATGATGCATGCTTCTTAAATATCAATTCCTCGTTATATAAATAATACATACTAACATTAATCCATATAACCTTGCAGGCCTTCAAACCAAGGGTAAATGTGCATGTCCAGTTTGTGGTCCTAGGATGAAATCACGTCATTCAAGAAGTCTAGGAAAGGATGTATTTGATGAGTATAAGAACTTCCTCCCTAAGAACCATAGGTATCGAACTACAAAAAAAACATCTTTTCAATTCGAAAGAAGAGACTAGAATAAAACCACGAAGAATGACACCTCACCTATGGAAGTTGGAATATAATAGATTAAACCGTCAAGGTAAGCATTTAGTCTATATATATGTATGCATATATATTAATGTTTTACTATTTTAATTTATATATAATTATGTTTATTGTATCTAACAATTATTGTTGTAATCTCATTAATTAATTTTCATAAATGGCGTCAAGGAATTGATGGGCTTCCACGAGGAATGAAAAGTTACCCTGTACAATTCAACAGGTTTCCCTACTATGAGCACCTACAAATAACTAATTTGTTTGATACAATGCATATCGAGAAGAATGTAACAAAAACATTGTGGAGAATTGTAGATGGGAGGAGTGACAAAGAAAAACTTGTCAAAATTTGTACTGACATTCAGAAATCCAATCACGCACTGCAAAATATAATTTATTCAAATAGCAATGGAGTACATCAAAATATTCTTCCATGGTTATTTACAAAGCAGGAAAGAAATGTTATGAAAGAGTTCATTCGGAAAATTAAATTTCCCACGGGATTTGCTTCAAACATAAATAATATCTTAACGAAGAAAGGTGAATTTGGTGGGGTGAAAATTCATGACTGACATACCTTCATTAAGGTAATTATGTTAGATGTACATTTCTATATTGGTAAATATGCGAATTTTTAGTATTATAATATGGTTTTATTTTCCTAAAAAATAATGATCCCTTTGTTGTTACAGTATGTTCTACCTATATCTCTACCTAGCAGTTTTAACAACAATGTAAAACAAGTTATATATGATCTTGGAAAATACATGAGGTGAGTATTAATGATTTATATGCAAAATCATTGTTGCTCAACTTGTAGACATTTGTTTTACTTTCAATGTATACACAAGATTGTTGTTGAAACCTATGATCTGATTTGTTATATCATGTACTGTAGGTGGTTGTCATCTAAAGAAATCCATAAAGAAGATATAAAATATTGGAGGAGAGAAATTCCTCGACTAATGTGTGAAATGAAAAAGTATCTACCTCCAACATTTTTCAATGCACAAGAACACTAACTCATACACCAAGTTGAGGAGATTGAAATGTGTGGACCTATACACACAAGGTCAATGTGGATGGTGGAGAGGCACTTGAAGTCATTGAAGGCCTTCATTAGACAAAGGACACTTGAAGTCATTGAAGGCCTTCATTAGACAGAAGGCACGTCATGAGGGATCTATGGTAGAGGGATATATGTTATATCAATCCTTGGTATATATTAGTTAGTATGCTCCTAACTTAGCAACAAAAATAATGAATTTACCTCAGATTTGGGATCTCAATTTCATTAACAAATTTGAAGGAGAGGTCTTGGTCAGGAAAGGTAGAATGAGGAAAGTGAAAGGTAATTAGATGGTAGAGATCTATAATACTTTGCATTAATATTGATTTATTTCTATATTGTACTTATCTAAGTTTTATTTAGCTTCCATGATCAATTATTATTTAATATTTACTCTAATTACTAATTTTATTCTTGTTTCATACAGTTGGTCGAGAGTGGGATGCAATACATTTGTTCATCACAAACAATCCTGATTGGATGAAAAAATGGATAAATCGATGTAATATACAATGTAATGGTAGGTTATCATGGGAATGGGTGGCTACTTAGCTAAAAGAAGCCATCATAATCAATATACCAATCTTACTCAGAGGGAAATTGATTTAGCATATGGTTTAAAAGATAAACATGAAAACATATTATTCACCCACATCATGTTTAAGTTATTTTCCATTCTATTAATCTAGGTCATGGTATGTTTCTTTTATAAAGTTTTACTAAGTCTAAATATCATGCTTATTCATTTACAAATATGCATTTTTTACGTGTGGGGCATATTACAGTTGAAACACCACAAGGATATGTGGTGCAATGGTCGTAAATTTCGCATCAAAAAGTTGGATGATAAGAAGAAAACCTTTGATTCTGGGATAACTACAGTCTTTCAGGTCACTAATGTTTCATCTATATGTAACAGGCATCCAACGATATATGAAAATAGATACTATGGGTATTTGAATGATATAATCGAGTGTGACTTTAATTCCTTCAAGTTAGTTCTGCTTGAGGTCAAATGGTATAGGTTATGGATGAATGAACATGATCCCAAAAGAATTTGTATTGAGCATGCCAATGGATTTACCATGGTTAATACAACGACGTTTGATCCAAGTACAAAAATGTATGCTCTTCCAAGCCAATGTGAGCAAGTATTTTATTCATAGGTTCCAAGTAAAGTAGGTTGGTCGTACGTTGTTAGATATCATCCAAGAGGAAGGCCGACAATGTATAATGTACCAGAAGAAGATGATATTGAAGAAGGAGAAGTTGCAGATCAGGAGCACAAGCTAGATGTATCGTTAGATGAAGAATTCAAAGTTCAGACATATGTAGATGACAATGTTCTCGACGATCATATTGACGGTGATACTATTGCAAATGACTTTGATGATGATGATGTTGATATGGAAAATCCTTTCAACATTGATTTTGAACCAGATGATTCATATGTAGACTTGGATGAAGACTAGGGTAAGGGAGGCAGATATAGTGTGCAAGTCATTTTGGACATGGATCACTATTAGAGGAGTATGATCGAAACTCTACACTTTAGTGAAAAGAGCTTCATCATCTATGACGCAACCTACCCCTCACCGAGCGAGCTGCTCCCACCAGGACCTTCTTCAGCCACGGGCCCGAAGAGTCTAAGCTCTTCCAACTCCCCTCGGGAGTTGCGAGTCACCCACAGCAACTCCTTCAGCTATCTCCCTTTTCGGAAATCGGAATATCGCGACTCGAGAGTTCGCGGTTCACGTGAACACATTCACATGCACAACAAAACCCCGACTCCCGATGGTCAACGGGTCAACACTTCTATTCGGGAGTTTCCCTATCGGGAAATCGACAGTTGTGTTGTCGTGCGTCTCATGCAATACAAACCCCCGAACCCCGAAACTCCGACAGCACGCCACCTGTCCACCACTTGCTCTGGAGGCCCCACCCAACTACGTCACCTCCTTCGCTCGTGCGATCGGGGATCGCGGGATCGTGACTTCACCGGTCACAATTCCCTTACATCACAAAACCCTGAATCCCGATTCTCCGATGCCACCTGTCAACGTCTCCTGGGGAGGCTTACGTCTCGACACCTGTCTCCCTCTCGCTCTATCGGGATTTTGCGATTTGGGAGTTCGCGCCTTCTGATGCACAAGGTCACAGACCCTGCAAAACCCCGAATCCTGACTCCTCAGGATCCTGCTCCACGTGTCCTCCTGGAGATCGACGGCTCCAGTTGACTCGGGAAATCGCCGGTCGCGATTTCGAAGAGTTTAAACCTCTTACCTCTGGGAACACCGAACGCCGAACCCCGACTCCAAAGGGATCCTATGCCACGTGTCCCTTCTCCGATCGACGACTCAGATTGATCTCGGGAAATCGTCGGTCGCGATTTCAAAGGGGTTGGGCCCTTGCCTTGTCAATCCCCGAATGCCGATACCCCAAAGCCCGATGGGCTTTGATCCTTCCTCGCCTGAGCTTCCGGTTATCTCTCGCGCAACTCTTCCATGATCGGACGGTCCTCAGGATTTCGGATTTCTCCTCGACAACTCCTAGTCGTCGATTCTCTTCCTCTGGAGAATCTTCCACCCTACCACCTTTGCCCTGTGCGACTTCACTGGGGTCTGCACCCACAGCGACTCAAAGGTATTCTCCAAGGCCTGTTCCT
>ML787989.1:260581-284086 GCA_009831015.1 Picea engelmannii
CCTGGAGATCGACGGCTCCAGTTGACTCGGGAAATCGCCGGTCGCGATTTCGAAGAGTTTAAACCTCTTACCTCTGGGAACACCGAACGCCGAACCCCGACTCCAAAGGGATCCTATGCCACGTGTCCCTTCTCCGATCGACGGCTCAGATTGATCTCAGGAAATCGCCGGTCGCGATTTCAAAGGGGTTGGGCCCTTGCCTTGTCAATCCCCGAATGCCGATACCCCGAAGCCCGATGGGCTTTGATCCTTCCTCACCCGAGCTTCCGGTTATCTCCCACACAACTCTTCCATGATCGGACGGTCCTCGGGATTTCGGATTTCTCCTCGACAACTCCTAGTCGTCGATTCTCTTCCTCTGGAGAATCTTCCACCCTACCACCTTTGCCCTGTGCGACTTCACTGGGGCCTGCACCCACAACGACTCAAAGGTATTCTCCAAGGCATGTTCCTGAGATGCTTCCAAGGAACTGTCCCTCCTGAGATTTATCTCTCTCTGATTCCTTCAGAGATTTCTCGACGCGCTCTCTGCGTTCGGTCTTCAACCACTTCCAACAGTGAAGAAGTCTCCCGGGTCCTGTGCACTCACACTTGCAACAGTCTCGACCTTTTCCTTCTCAGACTTGCTACTGAGACTCCCATCCAACCTGCACTCACCTGCACGGCTTGAACAATCCCAACTTACTCAGGGCAAACAAGAACAAAGGTTCAGCTGCTTAGCCTCCTCGACGCACTCTATGCGGAGGAATTCAACTGCACTCTATGCAGGAATCTCCTGGCTTAAGCAGAGAAACAATTGGAACTCATTCCCTCAGATTTCTGACCTGATATGCAATCACATAAGCAGCATATAACAGATAAKCATAAAATGACGCAAACATGCAAAGACACAATATTAACCACACACARAGGTCRAACACGTCCATGGGATTGAATCAAAGCTCTTTCCTATTAATTCAATGTTTGTACWTGGAGTTTCTTCACAGGCTCTCTGCTCTRTTCTCTGCTCTTCTCTATGYTGAATGTGTATATTACAATGATACAAGGGAGGGTGTCTATACTCCGTTTTCCCTCTCGAAAGGTGACTGTCTAATCTACAGCTACTTTCTATCTACCAGCCTTAATTGTATTTAATGCCTTCCTATCTGTAACATAATACAAGTGCGCCTGGATTTGAATGCCTTTAGCAAACGGCGGCGCAACAATACCAAGGTGAAATTCAAAATAAAAAAGGTTTGCTGGCTTGTCCAGCTGTACGATTCTCTTCCTCCTCGCGCTGGTTGATATGTTGAATTGCGGATGTTGCGGATGCTCCTGCATCAATCTACAACAATGAGTTGCAAGTGAGTTATCTTGCTTCTTCCATTTCCATTTCTAGTATTATGGCTTCTAATTATATCTCACTAAAGGAATTTTTTATTAATTAACCATGGTGAGTTGCTTCAATTTCCTTTTCTAATTTGCTGGTAAAACTTAATTAATTGATTTACCATTATAATCTCCTATAGCCCTAAGTTTGAACCCCAATCACTTCTTGTTGTGATTAAGTGATTTATTCATGATCAAGCCAAATTTCATGTGGGAGAATGCACCATTGTTTGTTGACGATTGAAAGTATAAAAGCACCTAAGTTGTGGTTTCGAGGATGTGCATGCACATTAATGATTTCCATTACAAAGGGATATTACACCATCTTGTGTAAATGTGTGCTAACACATGTAAAATTGTGAAGTTTGTAATGTGCAATCCCATTTTTTGTTGGGTAAAAGCCTATTGATGTCCCTAATGGGAGGAAATATGTGGTTGATAAGGCCATTTTGATTGACATGATTTATTTTATTTGGACAATAGGCCTCCTCCTTTTATTAGAGTATTTTTTGGTCACTATTTTTTCTTTCTATAAGTTGGGACAATGAATACACTATTGTGGTTCCATTGCTTAGGAACATATTGAAATTTGGTCTCTTGAACACTAAGAAAATTTTGAGGTATTGGCATAATGCAATGAGCATGATGAACTAATAAGAAAAAATATCTTGGTGGAGTATATTTGCACCAACTACTTCTTAGAATGTTGTTTTTGAGCATATGTATGACTAGTAGATTTTGTCTTCTCCATCTTATATTGGGTGGCCAATGAATAGCCATATAATTTTTATTAATGATATTGGGAGAAGTGGGTCACAATACTCACTATTACAGGACTATGATCACAACTATACACTTCAATGAAAAGAGCTTCATCATCGTCGACCATCATCATCGTCATCGTCATCACTATCGTTGTTGTAGTCATCATCATCATCATCATCATCGTCATCATTGTCATCATCATCACCTTTCTCATCGTTGTCATCACCATCATAATCGATCGTAATCATCAACATCATCATCATCGTCGTCATCGTCATCGTCATCATCATCATCGTCATAGTCATCGTCATCATCATCGTCATCGTCATCATCATCATTGTCAGCATCATCATCATCATCATGGTCATCGTCATCATCATCAACATCGTCATGATCATCATCATCATCATGGTCATCATTGTGATTGTTGCAGTCATCATCATCTTCTTTGAACCTCAATCACTTGTTGTGATTTAGCAATTTCTTCATGATCATGTCAAAGTTCATGTGGGAGAATGCACCATTTGTTTATTGACGATTGAAAGTATAAAATCACCTAAGTTGTGGTTTCGAGGATGTGCATGCACATTAATGATTTCCATTACAAACAGATCTTACACCACATTGTGTAAATGTGTGCTATATATATTATATATTATATATTGTATAAATGTGTAATATTATATATTATATATAATATATATTTATAATTTATAATATATATTATATATTATATATTACATATTATATATAATATAATTTATATATTATAAATATATAAATTAAAAAATTAAAAAAACACAACATAAAACATAAAACATAAAAACAAAACCTGTGCCCATATGTTGATGCATATGATCCCCATGCCCATATGTTGATCCATATCCTTGCAACAGAGAGGACCCGTCATATCCCCACGACAACAGACCTGTGGCCATAGCTGGAGAAAGAGGCCGTAGAGAGAGGATAAAGACTAGGGCGCGGATAGACTAGGAGAGAGAGGTCGTAGACAGAGGAGAAAGATGACATAGATAGAGGAGAAAGAGTTCGAGCTCCTTGGCCCTAGCAATGACACAAGGAAAGGCATATTTTTATGACCATAGATGCCTCACTCTTTTCATGAGACAAATGTTAATGGTTTTTCTTCTATACCTAGTTTCTTCCTTCCATTATTAAGCTTTAAAATCCACGAATCAATACCATAAAGAACCCTCGGGGGAATACTTCTGAAGCTCGATATGCAAAAGATCCTTGGTCAAGACACCTTCTTGGTACTCATTTCTCTCAAGTTGTGGCTCATGTGTTGGATTTATAACTGGAAGAAACTCAACAATCTCATTAGTTCAATCATCCCATACACATGTATATAGGATTGTTTTTGAAGTGATTCATTTTTTTATGAATTTCCTTGTACCCTACATTTTCTCGAGAAGCCAAATGACTGCATTATGATTTTAGACCAAGATTTTTGCCTTCTTAGATCCTATAATGAAATTATCTTCAATAAAAGAATAAAATCATAAATTCCCCAATTCCTCTCATGGGACAAGGCACTACCTACTTGTAGAAATAATTGTACAAAAAATCCTTATATATCTAGAGCATTCCCATTATGAAGCGACTACAAGTCTATTGGATCCTTTCCAAACCACCCACCACACAAATCCTCCATGATGTATAACACTCATTACCCACACACATTAAAAATAATGAAATCAAGTGCAAATAAAGGATACTTATAGGATGGTGCACCCACACCAAGAGAAAGAAGACCCGTAACCCTACCAATTCAAGCCACTCTTGTTGATCTCAAGTTCAACCTTAACACCATGACGATTGTGCTCTCTGTAAGCACCAAGAGAGGTGACAAATATAGTCTCCTTGCCTTCCCTAGGTATTGACACATGCAACAGGGGAAAATGATGCAAACAATGTGTTCTCCACAAAAATCTAATTACAAAAGGATGGGGTTTCCATAGAAAACTAGATGGACCCATGCCTGAAATATGGCATGACTACAAAAAAGTAGGGAAATGAAATATCATCCATAAAAAATATGTCGATTAGGATGGTGGTGTAGCTACTGTCCATAAGAGTGTTTCAAACCTAATGAAAGGGAGAGTATTTTAAGTATGTGTTTCATGTAGCCAACATCTACCTAGTTAAAGTGAAGTTGAATTGGGAAAGATACCTCATTAATGAAATCTTGTAGAATTATTTAGATATGTAGGATCAAAACTAGGACTACCACTATGGGAGCTTCTCACTGCTACCCTCCTTTTCATAGTGGGTAAAGCTAATGGAAATTAACCTTCCATAGTGGGATCCTGAGGTAAATTTTGTTGTAACCAAGTACAAAGCCCTATCATATTCAACAAACAAGGTGATGTAGTTTGGAATTGACACAATGTTTGAAAGTTACTACCAAACCATGTTGAATGTCATCACATAGACCACCAACATTCCTAAGGAAATTTTATTGATATGCATGGGTGGTAGTACTAGTTCAAGGTAAGCTAGAAATACTGCCATATGAGATGAAGGCTAGTAGATAGAAGTGTTAACCTAGAGGCAGAGGAATATATTCTAGAGTTTATCTTGATGCCTCAGTGTGTTGATTAGGCCATCAAGTGATGTTCCCAAGAAACAAGGGAACAAACAAATAAATAAGGAAAGAGAACCTTATTGTCAGTAGGAACACCATAGGGACATTCCACAAGGTCTTCAAAAAAGAGACAACAATTGGGAAAGGAGGGGGATACAACAATGGAGTCCACTAAGTTAGACATCTCTAAGGAATAGAGACTAAAGGGCCATATTTTCATTGATGACAAGGCATATGACCTGGTGATAGCACATCCTCTACCACCCCCTCCTTCTATCGTAGTTGCATTGATTAGTCATATGACGCATAACATTTCAATGTCTTTGCAATCTAAGGGTACCCACGTTGTTTCTAGAGAGTGGGAAAAAATCTTGAAGTAGAGTGGAATAATCAAGTCCTCATTTCTACATTTACATGAATTGATCCAGTAGCAAGTAGTGAAAATGATGCAATTTTTCCAGTATAGATAGTAACTTCCCCTCACCTATCACTACAACCACAGGTGTTAATAACTATGTCATAGCCCATCAATACACTACCCTTGGTGATCCCCATCCCTAGGCCCTTATAAGAATTGGAATTTTATGATTTTGGTTGGGGTCTGCAAGGGACTAAAGAAGAAGAAGAGGTATCACTCCCAATGGATACATAGTTCATTGACTTATCATAGGAGGATAAAGATACAAGAAATGATGCAATTTTAATTTGTTGTAGACTATCACAAGTCCCTCAAGGAGATGTAGATTCTACTGGGATAAATCGTGCCTACATATTTCGTCTGCAAGGGTCTTGTTTTGTTCTATCACTTTCCCCATTTACATAAGAATGCAACAATGAAGTGTAGGATGCATCATTAACTTTACAACACCAACTCTACATCTCTAAGAGAACATTCTCTCCCTATTTCCAAAGCTATGTTACCACTTTCCTTCGTAGTTCCTTTGACTTTTTCCATCTCTCCAAGTATACATGACAGAAATGTAGATTTTCCTGATCCAACCATTCCTATCATTGCCATGGAAGATGAATGTTTCACATGTAAATTTATATTGTTAAGAATGAAACATGCTTCTTGAGGAGACCAATTTTGGAATAAGACAAGAGAAATGCCTTCATCAAATTATTCTAGCCTCTGAGTTTTTCCTCTCATGTACCATTTTTTACATTAATTATAGTGACTAGAGAAGAAAATATGCATTGTAGATGAGTTATTGTGCTTGTGATGGGTTAATAAATTAAAATAATATCCATATAACAAACTATACATTCTTTGATAGGTGAGGTATTTATGTATACATAGTGCAACCACGGACCATGGTTGGTTGAGTAGTGTGCATTGAACCCCTTTTATTGTTCCTTTCATTGTGTCACCACTTATCAAGAAGTCAACTCATGCAGGGGATAGCATTGTTCTTCATTCAAACCACCTCTCACCATCTTGTGGCAACTCTATAACCCACATGAGACTATCCTCAATAACTCAATGCATAACCCTTGAAATTTTGCAATGGATAGTTTAAACGAAAGTGTAAATTCTATTGCAATGGACTTATCAAATCATCATAATCTTTTGAAATAGGGCATCCATCTAGCTTCCTTGAATATCATTAGGACTTATGGATTCTTTTATATTGGTATTGTACTTTCTGGTTCATTTCTTACTACTAATCCACCCATTATGGAAAGAGTTAAGCCAATCAAGAGAAATAACAAAGTAGGGAGAAGGTGGTAACTAAAAGAAAAAGAAAAAATAGTAGCAAAATAAGGATAAGGTGGCGATGGAAGAAAAAAATGAATTTTGGAAGGATTAAAACTGGACTAGATAGCCAGTATGTGTAATGATGTGTCTTAAATAATAACAAATATGATGGGTTATTCAGCCGGAAATTAAATCATGGATGATGTCAAGGTATATAGTATCAAGACTTCAAATATGATGACAAGGTTTTTTCATTGAATACTAATGATATTTTAAAGTACAATGACCACATGGAATCGATATGATGAGTAAATCCATGGCTTCCCAACAATAATATATATTCCCCACCCACGTAAAAATATGACTCTCGTCCTCAAGAAAAGAAGCCAACAAGGAGTAAAATACCAGAATAAGCATAAGTAAATGTCAAAGGAAAACCATAAGTATCCATTTATTATTGAAACAAAAGGAATAAGAGCATACTTGCACTTTCCTATAAAAAAATAAAACCTTTGGAGCAATATAGTTAGTCAATCTAGAAATAATCACAAACGTCTGGTGGATAGGGCACGAAAACAACGATCTGTAGTAAGGTTATAAGACAACTGCTAAATGTTGAATATATGTAGTTGCAGTGAACTGGGAAGGATTCATAACCATAAGAAAAGACACAATATCCATGGCATTTGAATTTTTCCATAGCATTCTAGTGAATTCATAGTAGGATTGTTGTGCGTCCCATGACAATACTTGTGAAAGATGGTTCAAAAATGTGTATAAAATGCTCTCGATTAATGGATTTGTAGTAGACCTACTTGATTTGTAGCAAATAAAAACTTGATGCTAAATTATGAAGGATATAATAGAATCTCAAAGAATATCATTATACTAATTTATATTTTAGTAACATCATTGATGAGCTAATAGCAAGTTTGAAATTGAGTAAAAGTTTTTAGCAAAAAAATGAACCAAAAAAGATGTAATGTTTGTTTTCTTTTATCTCAGTTTTTTTCTTTTCAAGACTTATCTATCAATGATATGGTTTTCAAACAAGGCCTATTTAATTTTGCCCTCAAGTGTTTTCATAATTATAATTTATTTAAATGACGGGCCAAAGAATTGCAGCAACAATGTTAAATTTCCTTAGCTGCAACTTTAGATTGTCAACTTGAGGTTTGTACAAACATAATAGGTATTGTGAACTGTATGTGCAAACTTCATACACAAACCTATCTACAAAGGAGGAGACATGTTCATCCTAGAACTGTAAGGATTACTTCATCAAGGGAAAGGGATAACATGCATTTTAACATTAGTCAAAGGAAAGTTGTAATTTAATTGAAGGAAAGTGACAAAACATTATTGGAAAGACCCTATGAATCAAAGGACTAATCCTACTTATCCTAACAACAAGGAAAGCTTGAACGAAAGGTTGCAAATCCAAGTGAGCCATATTTAAGTTGTTGAACCAAATTACATAAATATACTTGTTGAAAACATAATTGAATCTACTTAAGTTAACTTAATGAAAACAAAGTTAACCCTACAACAATTAACCTATTGCAAAATTGAATTAAAGTGTGATAAAACAAAGTTAATACTTCTTGAAGTAACCTTATACAAAGTTGAGCCAATACAAGGCTAATATAGCCTTCTTATCAATGACAAAATACCATGAAACTACTTGAAACACCATGTTGGCATATGTTATAGGAAATAAAGACTCAATGAAGAAATTGATGCATAACATGAAATGTAAGCATGATGAACCAAACACAACTAGAAGCAAAGGAATGATACAACAATACAAATATTCATTGTTCAACCTTGACTGGGCCCTACTCAAGGATTCTATAGGGAACCTAAAAGACTACCAAAGGCAGGAAATCTAGAAGGAGAATTTCTACCTTAGCACACTAATTCATAACAACAATACTTCTCAAGGGAGTTTGAATTCTTCAATTCTCTAAAGGTTCCTAATGCACAACAAACATGAGTAAGTCCCCTACAACTACAACCTAGGACTTAGGGAAAAAATGAGAAAAATAAAAATAAAAATTATAGGGATTATAGGGTTATAAGTGTTACATGGGCTAGGGGTAAGAGTTCTAAGAGCTAGGACATGTATGGGTTACATTTTTATAGGGATTACAGGTTAGGTTTTAGGATGATTAGGGTTAAGGGTATTAGGGGTTGTATGGGTTAATCATTATAAGGTTTAGTGGTATTTATTTATAAGGTTTAATGGTTAGTGGTATTTATTTATTTAATGGTTAATGGTTAATGGGTTAGTGATTATAAGGGTTAGTTGCATTTCCTCTGATTTTGTATAATGACCATCTCTTCCACACATGTTCCTCATAGGATATGTTACTAAATATGGATTCAAGCCATTTTCCTTGATGGGTCCTAAGATATCATGCATTTTTGCAACTTGGTGCAACCACCCATGATTGGAAATGATGGCATTGAAAATATCCAAATCAGTATCTAACATCTTCTCTCCAATTCTTTAAAGGCATATATTGTTTCTCTAGGAAAGTTACATTTGTCGTAGACTATCACAAGTCCCTCAAGGAGATGTAGATTCCACCGGGATAAATCATGCCTACATATTTTGTCTGCAAGAGTCTTATTTTGTTCTATCACTTTCCGCATTTGCATAATAATGCAACAATGAAGTGTAGGATGCATCATTAAGTTTACAACACCAACTCTACATCTCTAAGAGAACATTATCTCCCTCTTTCCAAAGTTATGTTCCCACTTTCCTTCGCAATTCCCTTGACTTTTTCCATCTCTCCAAGTATACATGATAGAAATGTAGATTTTCCTAAGCCAACCATTCCTATCATTGCTATGGAAGATGAATGTTTCACATGTAAATTTATATTATTAAGAATGAACCATGCATCTTGAGGAGACCAATTTTGGAATAAGACATGAGAAATGTCTTCATCAAATTATTGTAGCTAACCATTCTCATACCATTATGATCCATAAATGGTAGGCCCATGGAAGATCATCTGTCTTACCAAGACAGATTTTCATTGCAAAATAATAAACGTGAAATTCTCTGCAATTACTCTCGACCCGAAATCAAGCTTCACCAATGTGAATTCATTACCATGAAGAAATGGCTTTGTGAAAATCCGATTTAACTGCTCAGTTTAATTGGTTGTGGTGGCAAGGCCAATTCCCAACAAAATTGTAGGTAAACTATATTCTACATCAAATGTTCAAACCCAACAATTGATAATCACCCATTTTCCCATTCATTACATTTGGTCAAAGAAATAAACAAGATGCTTGGTGCTTTGTTCTTACCATTTCCATTGTCATTTCAATCATATTGTCGCTAACTATATTTTCTCATTCAATGGAGTGTAGATACAACCGAATAGGTACCTATCAGACCTATCATCCTCGAGTGAGGGAATTTCTGGAGGGAGGGGGGAAAGTGTTATGACGTCCAACACATCTAATAGGGGGAGGTCAACTAGAGGTGAAAAGGTCAGAAGAAAATTATGTAGACACATGGAATTCTTTGTTGTTGAAAGAGGTTCATGTTCATATGACGATGAGAGCATAAGTGACATCGAAGTTCCTTTGAGGTACAAACATCTATTGAGACCATGGGTACCCAATGAACTTTCTCAGTTGGACACTGACTTTTGTGTCAATGAGAGGATTTTTTTCATTGCTCCATCGTCCAAACATGGTCCGGGCCTATTCTCCATGGATGGGATAATTGTGAAAGATGGAGAACTTGTTGAGTTGATGGAGAATGTCAGACCATACTACAACTATGGATATTGATTGAGGTTGGTCTGATATATGCCAAGTATGAGGAGATATGAAGTCGTTGCAAATTACATACAACTAAAATACAACGATCAAAATAAAGGAGCGATGGTGTATATTGATGGAAGGCCAAAGGTGTCGAGAAATATTGTAGGGATTATTAACAGTACAAGACCAGGGACAACAAGAAAGAAACCCAATTGTATATTTGAGGGGCGTGAAGGAAATCAAATATTCGTATGTGAAATGAAAACAATAGTTGTAGGGGAGGATTTGTTGATCGATTACAATTTGAATCGAATCGATGGAAGCACTGCTATTATGGGGGTAAACATGTTCTACGAGTATACCAAACCTGTAATTAATGTTTTCCTTTTTATATCTGAAACATATTTTAATAGCTCATGCTTCTTAGATTATTTTCTAATAACATTCTAAATTGTCATGCATCTTATAATGTGGCAAGGTGATTGTGGGAAGGCACCGACTAGCTTGGAGTAGGTATAATAGTGACTTTCATATCAATTATTGCTTAGAACAATTTAATTAACATGTTTATTTGTTGATGTATACGAGCACATCGTCGGAGCAGGATGATCTGTTGAATGAAATATATTATTCATTCAACCTGGTGGAAACAATTAAAAAGGACTTGAGAAAGGAAAATATGGAATACATTGAATTGGCTAAGTCTAAGCCACTTACAGAGGAGAGAAAAAAAAGGATGAAAATTTTAAGATAGGATATAGAACAATTTGGGGTAAGCGTAATTTAAAAAAAAAAAAAAAACTATTTCAGAGATATATTGATTTATGAAATTTTTGTATGTTACCATTATATGAGCAATACTCTAACATTTTCTTTCTATAGGCAATTTTCCATTCATTGCTTGGGGAAGAACCTAGTCATGGGGACGCTATTAATGGTAGTGATGCACAAACCCCACAAAGTCCTAGCACAAGCCACATACCTGGGAGGCTATTTGTCTCTCCATCTATGGGTGAGAAGACTAAAACTCCTAGGGCCCATGAGACACCCCCACCACACACGCTATACCATGCTCATGAGGGTATACAAGGTGAATCTCATGAGGATATTGGTTCTGCGCAGCCATATCAACATTGTTATCATGGGGAAACACGTGTTCAAAGCTCAGGAACACTCTCCATCAACTTGTTTGTGGATGAAAACTTGGTTCCCTTGAAGATACAACAAATCCCAAGTATTTTTGAATATGCTAAATAGTTCCTACCATTTGATTGAAACCTACATCTTTCATATTATTTTAATTTAATTATCAGATCGTTTTTCAAGAAACAATATTTTTTACATGACCTTGCATGACAAGGCTCTAGAGATCTTTGTTGAATTTTCACTATGTTGGGCTCAAGTATGAGGTTTATTTCATTTTAGCATTTACTTGAACCATAAACAAATCCAGCTACACAATTTACAAGTGTTGCAATAACCAAGATCACAAGAAGAAGTACATTCACAAGAACACAAGAAATATACTGGGAAACCCTTCTACTCAAGGGAAGAAAATTGTAACATCCTACTCTTGTGCACACATGATTGGACTTATTCTTTGAGGACACTTGCGTGAAAATGATTTGGTTCCTTATATGATTGATTGTTTCTCTTATGGATTATGATAATGTTGTGGATACGATGATATGTTATTTGATTATATTGTATTGACATGTGTTATTGACTGGGTTCTACTGAGTGTGCAGGACTCTGGACTGATTAAGGATGTCGATGGCATCGATGGACCTCCTTGGACTCTGGATCGAGTCAGGGAGTGGATTTTTTATGGTTTGAGCATTTTGTTATTGCATATGTGACATATGACTGGTATATTATGATGTTGATTTTGGATCGCTGACATGTTTCGTTGATGGATGTAGGCTAACAATAGCTTGCTAACCAGACTCACATTTGAAGTAAAGGGGTCATGCACGACAACCAAATATATTGAGGGAGAGGTGTGGCAGCGGCCCTGCCACAACCTATTAGCACTCCCGCTGTGGCTTGAACTGTATGTTAACGATTACCTAGTTCAAGAGATCCATGATGTTGTGAGGGCAGACTGTGATAGTCACTCATGGAGATTCTAATGGGCGCACAATAAGGTAGGGTCCTTATTCCTTAGAGGCCATTAGTCTCCCACAAGGTTGTCTGATGGAGTATTGACTGCAAGGGCGGACGTCTACCAAAATCATTCAAAAGACGAATGGAACTCTTGGATCACGTAGTGTGTCTTGAAGGGCACATCGCGTAAATGAAATATGAATGCAGGTGAGTGGCATCGTTGGAGCACGTAGTGTGTCTTGAAGGTCATGTCGTGGTTTTAACACTGGTGAGTCAATGAACCTAGGTACCTAGAAAACAATATCTCTTTTTGACCTGGTCAACCTTAAAATAAATGTTGCATGAGTAAAGTTTATAAATTATAAAATTTCCCTTAAAAACGATTTTGTTGAGCCTAGTTGAATTTCAAGCCTAGGTCTAAGTAGGACATGAGAACAAAAATTTAATTGAGCAAGTAATAAAGGGGGGAATGAAGAAAATGGGGTAAAATTTAATGGAGGATTAAATTATTTAAAAGATTAATTGTTGTTTATGTGAATTTTGAACTTAGACAAAAATGAGAAACTTAATTACAAAATGAATGTGGAGCATAGAAGGGAATTTAGTCTAGAGAACTTTCTAATTTCGAACTCAACTAAGCTTTAAGAAAGGCGTCAGTCATTAAGGGAATGTAAGGGAATAAAGGGACATCGAGGAGCATTTCTATGAACGCTTTTATGTGGGTGAAGGAAATTGACAATTTAAATTAACCAATTAAATGAATTTTTGATACAACTAAGGGATCGGGTGACAAGTGTACGGGGAATAATTTTCCTAATAATAAATTAATAAAAATAATT
This sequence comes from Picea engelmannii, assembly GCA_009831015.1. Classification (NCBI taxonomy): domain Eukaryota; kingdom Viridiplantae; phylum Streptophyta; class Pinopsida; order Pinales; family Pinaceae; genus Picea; species Picea engelmannii. Next base: position 273,756 of record ML787989.1, read on the forward strand.
TAGTGTGCATTTTGGAAACAAGTCACTAAGAAAACTCTATAAAAGAAATGGTGGAGGAGAATGGATCACGTCTAGCAGGCGTAAGGTTATATTGTCGATATTTTTCTTGACTGATTTTTCTTGTGGGAGTTGGGATACCTAGCTCGGATATAGAGTGGTAGCTCAACCTTGCGAGGCAAGCTAGGAGCTAGATTTATCTGGTTTGTGTGTGTGGCCCCTTTGCGGCTCGAGGGCTTCATGGAGAAGAAGAGTACCCCTAGCGTTGACTGAGAGGTACCAGCGAGGTCTCAGCGGTTAGCAAGGAGGGAGCTAGACGGTGCGCAGGCGCAGGAGAACATATTCAAATTCCTGTCGTCAGTTAAGGTATTTTCTTTTGAAATTGTTTCCTTAAGGAATTTTGTATAATAAGAGTTGTAGAAAAACCCATTTAATTTGAGTTGTAATTCAAATTTGCTTAAGGAATTTTGTTGTATAATAAGAGTTGTAGAAAAACCCACTTAATTTGAGTTGTAATTCAAATTTGCTTAAGGAATTTTGTTGTATAATAAGAGTTGTAGAAAAACCCACTTAGTTGAGTTGTAATTCAAATTAACTTGGCAAGTTACGTACTGGTCCAGATCCAGAAGAAAATTGATAGTTGATGTCCTTTAAATTCTCAATGAATTTTTATGCTAATTGAAATAAGCCAAATAGAGTACAGGCCTTGGTTCATCGCTGACACGAAAATGATAAAGCTTGGGTCCCTTTTTAAACTGTGTATGCATCGAGGTGCTTGGTAATAGGATCCCTGTATTTTTTTACACTTAAATTTATGAGTTTACTTAATCAGGATCAGATTTAACAGTCATAATCGGCCATTGTAATCCTGAATTTGATGGGTAAACCCTTGATGGGTTGAGCATTATAGTAGATTCTGGATAGTGATGCTTTCAGCATTCTCAACTCAGCTTGATTTGTTTTGGATTGAGTGCGTTGGATGTCCTGGATCGAATCGAGGGTACTGTTGAGCCCAACCTTCAACCATTCCACCACAAGGTTTTTCTTTACAACGACACTCTTGTTATTTCAGTTAACAACTTTTTCCTTGGTTGGCAATATTCCATAAACCTGTGAGGATGGAGAAAATAAGCCATCAACTTACTCAGAAGGGAGATTTCATCCCACTGACACCATCTCTAGCACAGTTCGGTATTGGCGCCTCGCCTGCACAAAGTTTGGAGGTTAGGCGCTCAGGTTGAGTGGACCCTTCGTACCTGTCCCAAGCAACAACGATACCCGTTTTCAGAGCTTTCTCTGCCTTCTCCTTGTTTTTGTTGGGAGGTATGTTGGTGGGGATTGTGTGCCATTGCCGACCAAAAACAGGAGGTTGTTCAAATCTGTGCTTCCCACTGCCCACTTCCAAGCTCTGCGTTTTTCTTCAAAAAAGTTTTCCTGGCGCTAGTAAATCTGTCTCCCTCGAATGCATGGGGAAACTTTGCGTTTTATTTTTGCAAAAATGTGTGCCGGGCGTTGTGCCTTTACCCTGCGGTACTGCCCAGGAAAACCCTGCGATTTTCTAGACTTAACCCTGCTCTTCTTTGCACCTGCTTCTTGTTTCGCTGAGAACACTCAACGCTTCTCTGAGGTGGTTACGTCTTTTTTTCGCTAACCCTGAGGGAAAGATATATATAAATATCTTTCCTTTTGCTCAACGGTCTTCTTTCCCTGCGTGTGTTGGGAGTTGCACCCTGCGTCTCTTCCTTAGCTCAGAACCCTCATCTTCATCTGCTCTAATTTATTATGCGCCCAGTTCACCCTGCGTTTTTCGCAGTCTCAACGGTTCGAATCCCCTTTATTTTTAATGTGGACGATTGATGGTTTAGATGTTAGAATCCTAGCGTGCAAGGAAATTAATGAGATGAATAATTGTCTAGATAGTGGATTTCTGCACGCATGAAAAATTATGAAATGGATGATGGTTTCAGATATTCGACTCCTAGCGCGCAACGAAATTAATGTAAAGATGGATGTTAGGTTTTAGACTTCTTGCGTGAACGAAATATGATGTAAGGAATGTTTTTTTAGTCGTTGCACTGCTTGCGCTATGAAAAATTGTTGATGTGTAATGACTACGTGATGGGTTCTTGGGCGCCAGTGAATTAATGTTGATACTAGATGGATTGTTGATTATTTTGTCTGTGCCTTAATTTAAGGAATTTTTACCTTGCACCTTGATCATGCTGTAATTTAATAATTGGAATAACGATGGATGTACCATGTTTTAGCTTTTGATTACTTGCACGCATTTCATCAGTGGTGATGCGCGATGAGTTTAGTAACAAAATGTACTTGTGCACCTTAATCTAAGTGGGCATGTGATTTGCTACGAATTTTTCTCTTGCATCTTGATTATTAAAGATGATCGCTCTGATGTTGTGAGCAGACGCTATTTTAATCTTGTGCCATTACTTAGGTTGACCTGTGAACGTTCCAGATTAGTTTACTCTCACGCGCAGCGAGTATTCAATTGTTGATGTATGGTGAATAATGATGATATTATCATGATGCCATGGATTGTAGATGTTCTAGGATTGATGGATTAATGCATGGATGACAGTTGATGCTAATGATGATGTGACAACATTGTGTCGTAATGATCAACAATGCTTAATTTTGTTTCATTAATTTAAGTGAATGATGTGTTGATGGTGTTGCCACTAAGGGTGATGTGTATTTTTCTAATGCAAAAGAAAAAAAAAATGTTTGTTATCTGATGCTTGTTGTCGTAATGGCGGGGATGTTACAAAAACCCAACAATCTTTTGTTATATTCTCAAGAGAAGATCCCCCAACCATAAAACCCTAATGCACACAAGAGGGTGCTCTATTACCTTGAAACTTGCGCCCAAGAGAGGTGCGCACTTCAGCCCTTAAAGTGTACTTGCTGAAATTCTGAAATGTCAAGTGACTTGTGTGTGAGTGTGTTTCCTCAATGGGGAAATCACCTCTATTTAAACTATACCTAGACACAATAAAAGTTGTGTCTATTGGCACAACAGGGCCGACCTCAATAACTCAGAAAATAATTAATTATAACAATAAACATTAATTATCTTTCACATATGGTGGGGTCGACCTATACCATTTACATCACAATTAGGGTTACAGGTAAATCTTACACGTAGACAATATAGCAAGGGATCCACACGTCCACTAGTGCTCAACCACTAGGGACACGTCCACCTGTGCTCAGCCACAGAGACATCATACTCAACATAATCATCTGGAGTACCACATCATCTCATCTCTCACACAGAGGAGAACTATACACCCATCACATGGACACACCCAACCACTGGGGAACGACTCAACTCTCTGGAGGAGAACGATGCCCCAACCACTTGGGGGATGACTCAACTCTCACACAGAGGATAACGATGCCCCATCACGTGGGTATGCCCAACACTGGGCTCCCTCTCAGGTCGACTCAATTCAGTCATAGAGGAGAACATATCATGGAGCATGTTTCACGAAGTTGCAATCATCAACACTCCCTATCAACTAGGGAGGCATTCTCCACCAGGACAAGTCTCTCACGGAAGTATTCAAACTTCGTCTTGGCAAGCGGTTTGGTGAAGATATCTGCAATCTTCTCATGTGTAGGAAGGTACTGCACGTGTACTGCTTTCCTCTACACCATGTCTTTGATATAATGATATTTTATCTCAATGTGTTTCGATTTATTGTGAAACACGGGATTCTCAGAGAGCTTCACACAACTATGGTTATCACAATGAATAATGGTAGAATCCATGTCATGATCAAATAAATCTCTCAGGAACTTGTGAAGCCACACTGCTTCGCAGACTGCCACACTCAACGCTATATACTCTGCTTCTGCGGTACTTAAGGCCACAGATCTTTGTTTCCTACTGCACCAGGAAACCATGGCAGATCCCAAAGTAAAACAACAATTGGATGTGCTCTTCTGGTCCACTACGCTCCCTGCCCAATCTGCATTGGCATGTCCCTGCAAAATCATGTCTACACTGGAGGCATATCTTAGGCCATATCCAACTGTGCCTCGTAGATATCTCAATACATGCTTCATTGTTATCCAGTGAGTATGTCTTGGTTGACTCATGAATTGACTAAGTACATTCAATGCATAGAATATATCAGGTCTGGTGTTAACCAGATACATCAATGATTCAATCAGATGTTGGTATAAATGTGGATCAATCTCGCCTGAATCAGTAGAAGTATCATTCATTTTATTCAAATCCATCACCATCGGTGTAGGAATGGATTTGCAATATGTCATACCAAACTTCTTCAATATCTCTATTGTATATTTTCCTTGACTCAGGAGAATCTCATCAGTCCTCTGCCATACTTCTAGTCCTAAGAAGTAGTGCATCATACCCAGATCCTTCATCTCGAATTCAGAAGTCAATGCTAGCTTGCATTCATCAATAAGTCTTTCTGAACCGGTGAGGAATAAGTCATCAACGTACAAGACCAAGATAAGGCACTCATCTCCAACAATATGATAATATAGGTTTGGATCAAAAACACTCTTGATGAAGCCCACACTCAACAAGAATCCATCCATCTTATGTAGTTTCCAACCCATGGATGCAGCTAGTGCAATGATAGTACGGATGGAACTGTATCGAGCTACAGGAGAAAATGTCTCCTCATAATCAATTCCCTCCACCTGTGAGAATCCTCTGGCCACAAATCTCGCTTTGTATTTCTCGATACTTCCATCGGTTGCATGATTAATCTTATAGATCCACTTGGAAGTCACTACATACTTCCCTTCTGGTCTCGGAACAATATCCCACACTTCATTCTTCATGATGGACTGGGACTCTTCTGCCATGGCATCTTTCCATACCTACTGACATGTTGCTTCTCCATGACAAGAAGGCGCAGTATCAATGATGTGGCTCATGGCTGAAAAATGGCTAGAAAATCTCTTTGGTTTCTTGCTCTCTCGGAATGTGCCTCGAGGAGTTGCAAGTCCCTCTGCCTCCTGGAGAGTTTGTCGATCCCAGACAGACATTTTATGGCCTACTGCAATGTTTCTAGGGATATCAACTGGAGTAACTGGATCAACTAGAACAACTGAATCAACTGGAACAATGGTTGTCTCCCTTTGACTCAAGTGACTCTCTCTTAAGTCTGAAGGATAGGCATCTTGTTTTTCTTGTGTTGCTAACCTGGAGACATCTCATGTCTTCTCAGGTCCTCTACTGACTCTACAATATTGTGTTTTCCTCTCGTACTAAGATAATAATAAATCAAGAAAATTTGGACTCTCGTACCAAGGATAATGGTCCAAGTCAAGAGGGCTCCCACACCAGGGATAATACCCTTCATTATCAGAATGCAAGAAACTACAGGTTAATGATTAAATAAAATAAGGAATGTAGTATAAAACTTACCCTAGTCTATAGTCATGCTCAATCTTGTATTTGGTCCTCTTGAGAAAGGCTAGAGGAAGAAATCCTCATTTCTCATGTATTAATCTCTCTGAGGTGGGTTTGGATCCATGTCATCAGTGGAAGCATATTGTCTTCCTCTCTTCATGGTAGGACAATTTCTCACAAAGTGTCCATACTTGTCACATCTGAAGCACTGGATCTTTGACATGTCTTTTCTATGATCATAACCTGAAGTTGATGAAGTATTCTCGTCTTTGAATGTTTGACTGAAGTTTCTTTTATTTCTTCCTCCTTTCTTTGTATAAAGGGAAAGAGCATGATTGTCATCATGAGGGGAGTCTTCCACTCCTCTAGATATAAGTATGATTTCTTTCTGGGTATAGTCTATCCATAGACGATCAAAAGTAGGTAGTTATTCTCTACCACTGATAGTCTATCCATAGAAGAGCATTGAGAGTGGTCAAGACAAGTTCTCTGTCTGATATGATTTCTCCAATGGCACCTAGCTGATCTTTGATCTATGACATCTTCATGAAGAAGATAACAACGATGCCACCTTTTGTCATCTTGATATTTTGAAGTTGGCCTTCAATGTAAGAGCTCTGAGGGTGTTGTTACTCTCAAACATATTCTTCAATGCTTCATAAATTTCATAAGTTGTCTTCAGGTTGGAAATACGAGGTAGGAGATGATCTCTTACTGAGTAGATGATTATCTTCCTTACCGTGATGTCATCTTCCTTCCTTTCTTCCTTCTCTTCATCAGTAGTTGTCTCCAATAAATCCTTTTGTATCACACTCAATAGGTCATCCTCTTCAAGGGTGATCTGAAGTATTGACTTCCAAGAACTGAAGTTGCTTGATCCATCAAGCCTATCTTCCACCAAGGTTTTGCTCTTCATATTTTCAGATTCTTCACAAACCCTTACCAACTGGGCTAGGAAATATAACGGCTAGGCTAGGCTAGAAATATTAGGTTTTTTTGGGCTTCTGACTGCCAACAATAATCCTTGAAAGTCATAAGAACACTGGTGAGGTGAAATCTCCTTCAATGAGCTGTAGAAACCCTAAAAATGAAATTTCTGCAAAAAAATGTGAAACCCTAGAAACCCTACAGCCAAAAATCCAAAATTCTCAGAATTGTAATATGAGAGTTGTTGGAGGTGCGTTGAGGGAGGTCGTACACCCCTATGTAATTTTTAGCCCCAACGTTTTAGTATAAAGTGTTGAAACACTTAAAAGGGAGAGGGTCGTACAATTTTCTGGAAACCCTAGGAGGGTCGTACAGTTCTGCAGAAGAGAGAGGACAACTACTTGAAGCTTGTGCAATGGCTTCTTCAAGACCTATGCTCTGAAACCATGTTGAATTTTCATTATTATGGGCTCAAGTATGAGGTTTATTTCATTTTAGCATTTACTTGAATCATAAACAAATGCAACTACACAATTTACAAGTGTTGCAATAACCAATATCACAAGAAGAAATACCATGCACAAGAACATAAGAAATATCATGGGAAACCCTTCTACTCAAGGGAAGAAAACCAAACAATCCTTTGTTATATTCTCAAGAGAATATCCCCCAACCATAAAACCCTAATGCACACAAGAGGGTGTTCTATTACCTTGAAACTTGTGCCCAAGAGAGGTGTGCACTTCATCCCTTAAAGTGTACTTACTAGAATTTTGAAATGTCAAGTGACTTGTGTGTGTGTTTTTCCTCAATGGGGAAATCACCTCTATTTATACTAGACCTGCACACAGTAAAATTTGTGTCTACTGGCACAACAAGGCCAACCTCAATAACTTATAAAATAATTAATTATAACAATAAACATTAATTATCTTTCACATATGGTGGGGTCGACCTGTACCCTTTACATCACAATAAGGGTTACAGGTAAATCTTACACTTATACAATATAACAAGGGATCCACACGTCCACTAGGTCTCAGCCACTAGGGACACGCCCACCTGTGCTCAACCACAGGGACTTCATACTCAACATAATCATTTGGAGCACCACATAGAGGAGAACGATACACCCATCACATGGACACCCCAACCACTAGGGGATGAATCAACTCTCTAAAGGAGAATGATGCCCCAACCACTTGGGGGACGACTCAACTCTCACATAGAGGAGAACGATGCCCCATCACGTGGTACGCCCAACACTGGGATCCCTCTCAAGTTGAATCAACTCAGTCACAGAGGAGAACGTATCTTGGAGGATGTCTCGCGAAGATGCAATCATCAACAATATTCGGGCCCATCATTCACACATAGTGGAATGTCCAGAATAAAGATTTGAAAAAGAATCTTATAGACCATATGGTTGGCATGTTTGGTGATATATTGAACAAGTATGAAACCACCTCAAAGGCCAATACATATTTGAAATATGTCAGAGATCAATATAAGGTTCAATTGAAAAAGAACCCTAAGAATGATCGTCCTCTAGCCATTCTCAAGAGGGAATGGAAGAATATACAAGAGGACGTTAAAGAGAGCGCATTGAGAAGTGAAGGGAAGACACCACCTGGCAATGGAAGGTAATATATGGTATTTTAATTGAATATGTTGAGTTTTGTTTAATTCCATAGAAAAAATCGTGATATATTATAACATACTTGAAACTTTATGTAGCCTCCCAAAAACATCAAAAGCAACAAAGACAAGATTAGATAAACAAGGACAACACAAACTTGGCCGAGGTGGTTACTTGAGATTAAAAGATATAATTGTAAGTATTGAATACTTTATTCATGTTATACAATATATCATCATGCGAATTTTATCTAATTGTAACCGATAAGAAAAAATACATATTTTTATGCCATGCGATGCAGGGGGATAAATTCAACAGTGCCACCACAAAAGAAGACTTGATGCTCAGCTTCAAGTTCGGATTTCAAGCTATGGTGGAAAATCGGCAAAGGAAGGGATCAAAGACACAATCTGACCCTTCGATTGAGTTGGTAAATAAAATAACAAGATTGCAGTTGTTGATTACTTGACCAATATATTGACCATTGATTTTACCCATCAATTAATTATGGGTAAAATCAACATTGGTTCATTTGGCGGTGGTGGACAACAACACCATGATACTAGTGGTTCACAAACCCATGATCACGGTATCCAAGTTTTTAAAATAAAATGTATAATATGTTGATTATTAATATTTCCCTTAGATGGCCGTGTACTTATCAATTTTATTGTTTCAATGACAGATCATGTAGATGAGGGTGCTCGGAGAGGAGAGGAACCAATAACAATCCAACCAATAGTCATGTCCACTACTCTAGGTAAAAAATATAGTAATGATATTCGTACTAATGAAACATTGTTGTGAATAATAACTAACCATGTCCTTTTAATGCTTTTTGTTATTGTAGTGGATTCCCCTCTAGTGCATTAACATCCACGTCCTGCTACTAGAAGTAGTAGAATGATTGAGATGACCGACCATCATCTTCCAGCAGCAGAACAAGACCCAATAGTTGAAGGTATGGATCGAGACAATCCTAATGATGATACACTCATGAATTTTATCAAAAAGAAGAAACAAAAAAAGAAGTGTTTGTACATATTTTCAAGACAAATTTTATTAATATAAATGATTAACTATACTTTTTTTTGGTTTTCTAGTTGTGAGTGGACCTTATATGTTATCTATGCATGTAACATCTTGATTTCATTTACCTTTAATTCTTGTTTTTCTACTTGTTATGCATGATTGGGTATGGGGAATTAAGAGTGATGTGAGGGGGGAGAGGGACCAAACGAGTTTCCACCTTCATATGGTTGGTCATGTTTAGTAGAGAATGAATTATTCTTGAAACCAAGAGGAGCTCATTCATGAGGTATTCCTCTTTAGTATTTCGAGATCATCATACATCTTTAATTATTATTCAGTCATAAAACGATTCATTCTCTTTTTGAAATACAAGCTCATTCATGTATAGTTATTATTCATTCATTTAACCTATTATTGTATTTGACAAATGCAAGTTTGAAGGGAGGTCACCTCCATGATACACACCACATTTTCGACAAGGTATCTGCTACCCATGTTTTTCTATCCTTGCTTTGGTTGTTTTTGACGTGTTTGGGAGCCTACGGAAAACAACCAAGGCAAGGATAGAAAACATGGGAAACACATGAATCTTCCCGAAGATTAATGGACAACTTAATGGCGAACATTGGACATGGAGAACCTTAATGGCGAAGATTGGACATGGAACAACCTGAACACGCTCTGTTGGGCAATTGGATCTATTTCAGGTTCTATGATGGAGGACCATGTATATTATGTTTGTCGCAAATGTCATTTTTATAGTTGTAAGAAGAAAACAACACAACAATAGAGTTAAACAAATTTGTATATATGTATTTTCTGTTTTGACAACAATAGATTAATTGTTTATACAAGTTCATATTTTTTTGATATTCTACAGATTGTTTTTTCTTTTTGTAATGGCAGGAAAATAGGTTTTTAGTGACATTAATTTGTGATTTACTCAAGCTATGTGAAGTCACCAAGGGATTAAAAGACAATAAAGTTGTAATTGCAAGTAACATCATGTATGTATAGTCTTATCATGTCAATGATTTGATATTTTTTACCTATTGAAGCATCACGTATGTTTTTCTAAACATAGGAAAAGAATGTTGATCTCTTATTTATTTCGTATTTTCATTGTTCATACTTGGGTTTAATTATAGCATGTGATTAGAGAATATGATTCAAGATTTCTTTCTCACTTGAATCTATTTATTTTTCTTAGAGCCCACCCAACATTTAGCAATGTTGGGTTTTTGGGAGGTTCCCTCCCACCCCACATTCCCTCTAGATCAATTTTTCTCCCTTTGGAGTACGCCCTCCCACCTATAT
>ML787989.1:284186-301357 GCA_009831015.1 Picea engelmannii
GTCGTGGTTTTAACACTGGTGAGTCAATGAACCTAGGTACCTAGAAAACAATATCTCTTTTTGACCTGGTCAACCTTAAAATAAATGTTGCATGAGTAAAGTTTATAAATTATAAAATTTCCCTTAAAAACGATTTTGTTGAGCCTAGTTGAATTTCAAGCCTAGGTCTAAGTAGGACATGAGAACAAAAATTTAATTGAGCAAGTAATAAAGGGGGGAATGAAGAAAATGGGGTAAAATTTAATGGAGGATTAAATTATTTAAAAGATTAATTGTTGTTTATGTGAATTTTGAACTTAGACAAAAATGAGAAACTTAATTACAAAATGAATGTGGAGCATAGAAGGGAATTTAGTCTAGAGAACTTTCTAATTTCGAACTCAACTAAGCTTTAAGAAAGGCGTCAGTCATTAAGGGAATGTAAGGGAATAAAGGGACATCGAGGAGCATTTCTATGAACGCTTTTATGTGGGTGAAGGAAATTGACAATTTAAATTAACCAATTAAATGAATTTTTGATACAACTAAGGGATCGGGTGACAAGTGTACGGGGAATAATTTTCCTAATAATAAATTAATAAAAATAATTTAGTGTGCATTTTGGAAACAAGTCACTAAGAAAACTCTATAAAAGAAATGGTGGAGGAGAATGGATCACGTCTAGCAGGCGTAAGGTTATATTGTCGATATTTTTCTTGACTGATTTTTCTTGTGGGAGTTGGGATACCTAGCTCGGATATAGAGTGGTAGCTCAACCTTGCGAGGCAAGCTAGGAGCTAGATTTATCTGGTTTGTGTGTGTGGCCCCTTTGCGGCTCGAGGGCTTCATGGAGAAGAAGAGTACCCCTAGCGTTGACTGAGAGGTACCAGCGAGGTCTCAGCGGTTAGCAAGGAGGGAGCTAGACGGTGCGCAGGCGCAGGAGAACATATTCAAATTCCTGTCGTCAGTTAAGGTATTTTCTTTTGAAATTGTTTCCTTAAGGAATTTTGTATAATAAGAGTTGTAGAAAAACCCATTTAATTTGAGTTGTAATTCAAATTTGCTTAAGGAATTTTGTTGTATAATAAGAGTTGTAGAAAAACCCACTTAATTTGAGTTGTAATTCAAATTTGCTTAAGGAATTTTGTTGTATAATAAGAGTTGTAGAAAAACCCACTTAGTTGAGTTGTAATTCAAATTAACTTGGCAAGTTACGTACTGGTCCAGATCCAGAAGAAAATTGATAGTTGATGTCCTTTAAATTCTCAATGAATTTTTATGCTAATTGAAATAAGCCAAATAGAGTACAGGCCTTGGTTCATCGCTGACACGAAAATGATAAAGCTTGGGTCCCTTTTTAAACTGTGTATGCATCGAGGTGCTTGGTAATAGGATCCCTGTATTTTTTTACACTTAAATTTATGAGTTTACTTAATCAGGATCAGATTTAACAGTCATAATCGGCCATTGTAATCCTGAATTTGATGGGTAAACCCTTGATGGGTTGAGCATTATAGTAGATTCTGGATAGTGATGCTTTCAGCATTCTCAACTCAGCTTGATTTGTTTTGGATTGAGTGCGTTGGATGTCCTGGATCGAATCGAGGGTACTGTTGAGCCCAACCTTCAACCATTCCACCACAAGGTTTTTCTTTACAACGACACTCTTGTTATTTCAGTTAACAACTTTTTCCTTGGTTGGCAATATTCCATAAACCTGTGAGGATGGAGAAAATAAGCCATCAACTTACTCAGAAGGGAGATTTCATCCCACTGACACCATCTCTAGCACAGTTCGGTATTGGCGCCTCGCCTGCACAAAGTTTGGAGGTTAGGCGCTCAGGTTGAGTGGACCCTTCGTACCTGTCCCAAGCAACAACGATACCCGTTTTCAGAGCTTTCTCTGCCTTCTCCTTGTTTTTGTTGGGAGGTATGTTGGTGGGGATTGTGTGCCATTGCCGACCAAAAACAGGAGGTTGTTCAAATCTGTGCTTCCCACTGCCCACTTCCAAGCTCTGCGTTTTTCTTCAAAAAAGTTTTCCTGGCGCTAGTAAATCTGTCTCCCTCGAATGCATGGGGAAACTTTGCGTTTTATTTTTGCAAAAATGTGTGCCGGGCGTTGTGCCTTTACCCTGCGGTACTGCCCAGGAAAACCCTGCGATTTTCTAGACTTAACCCTGCTCTTCTTTGCACCTGCTTCTTGTTTCGCTGAGAACACTCAACGCTTCTCTGAGGTGGTTACGTCTTTTTTTCGCTAACCCTGAGGGAAAGATATATATAAATATCTTTCCTTTTGCTCAACGGTCTTCTTTCCCTGCGTGTGTTGGGAGTTGCACCCTGCGTCTCTTCCTTAGCTCAGAACCCTCATCTTCATCTGCTCTAATTTATTATGCGCCCAGTTCACCCTGCGTTTTTCGCAGTCTCAACGGTTCGAATCCCCTTTATTTTTAATGTGGACGATTGATGGTTTAGATGTTAGAATCCTAGCGTGCAAGGAAATTAATGAGATGAATAATTGTCTAGATAGTGGATTTCTGCACGCATGAAAAATTATGAAATGGATGATGGTTTCAGATATTCGACTCCTAGCGCGCAACGAAATTAATGTAAAGATGGATGTTAGGTTTTAGACTTCTTGCGTGAACGAAATATGATGTAAGGAATGTTTTTTTAGTCGTTGCACTGCTTGCGCTATGAAAAATTGTTGATGTGTAATGACTACGTGATGGGTTCTTGGGCGCCAGTGAATTAATGTTGATACTAGATGGATTGTTGATTATTTTGTCTGTGCCTTAATTTAAGGAATTTTTACCTTGCACCTTGATCATGCTGTAATTTAATAATTGGAATAACGATGGATGTACCATGTTTTAGCTTTTGATTACTTGCACGCATTTCATCAGTGGTGATGCGCGATGAGTTTAGTAACAAAATGTACTTGTGCACCTTAATCTAAGTGGGCATGTGATTTGCTACGAATTTTTCTCTTGCATCTTGATTATTAAAGATGATCGCTCTGATGTTGTGAGCAGACGCTATTTTAATCTTGTGCCATTACTTAGGTTGACCTGTGAACGTTCCAGATTAGTTTACTCTCACGCGCAGCGAGTATTCAATTGTTGATGTATGGTGAATAATGATGATATTATCATGATGCCATGGATTGTAGATGTTCTAGGATTGATGGATTAATGCATGGATGACAGTTGATGCTAATGATGATGTGACAACATTGTGTCGTAATGATCAACAATGCTTAATTTTGTTTCATTAATTTAAGTGAATGATGTGTTGATGGTGTTGCCACTAAGGGTGATGTGTATTTTTCTAATGCAAAAGAAAAAAAAAATGTTTGTTATCTGATGCTTGTTGTCGTAATGGCGGGGATGTTACAAAAACCCAACAATCTTTTGTTATATTCTCAAGAGAAGATCCCCCAACCATAAAACCCTAATGCACACAAGAGGGTGCTCTATTACCTTGAAACTTGCGCCCAAGAGAGGTGCGCACTTCAGCCCTTAAAGTGTACTTGCTGAAATTCTGAAATGTCAAGTGACTTGTGTGTGAGTGTGTTTCCTCAATGGGGAAATCACCTCTATTTAAACTATACCTAGACACAATAAAAGTTGTGTCTATTGGCACAACAGGGCCGACCTCAATAACTCAGAAAATAATTAATTATAACAATAAACATTAATTATCTTTCACATATGGTGGGGTCGACCTATACCATTTACATCACAATTAGGGTTACAGGTAAATCTTACACGTAGACAATATAGCAAGGGATCCACACGTCCACTAGTGCTCAACCACTAGGGACACGTCCACCTGTGCTCAGCCACAGAGACATCATACTCAACATAATCATCTGGAGTACCACATCATCTCATCTCTCACACAGAGGAGAACTATACACCCATCACATGGACACACCCAACCACTGGGGAACGACTCAACTCTCTGGAGGAGAACGATGCCCCAACCACTTGGGGGATGACTCAACTCTCACACAGAGGATAACGATGCCCCATCACGTGGGTATGCCCAACACTGGGCTCCCTCTCAGGTCGACTCAATTCAGTCATAGAGGAGAACATATCATGGAGCATGTTTCACGAAGTTGCAATCATCAACACTCCCTATCAACTAGGGAGGCATTCTCCACCAGGACAAGTCTCTCACGGAAGTATTCAAACTTCGTCTTGGCAAGCGGTTTGGTGAAGATATCTGCAATCTTCTCATGTGTAGGAAGGTACTGCACGTGTACTGCTTTCCTCTACACCATGTCTTTGATATAATGATATTTTATCTCAATGTGTTTCGATTTATTGTGAAACACGGGATTCTCAGAGAGCTTCACACAACTATGGTTATCACAATGAATAATGGTAGAATCCATGTCATGATCAAATAAATCTCTCAGGAACTTGTGAAGCCACACTGCTTCGCAGACTGCCACACTCAACGCTATATACTCTGCTTCTGCGGTACTTAAGGCCACAGATCTTTGTTTCCTACTGCACCAGGAAACCATGGCAGATCCCAAAGTAAAACAACAATTGGATGTGCTCTTCTGGTCCACTACGCTCCCTGCCCAATCTGCATTGGCATGTCCCTGCAAAATCATGTCTACACTGGAGGCATATCTTAGGCCATATCCAACTGTGCCTCGTAGATATCTCAATACATGCTTCATTGTTATCCAGTGAGTATGTCTTGGTTGACTCATGAATTGACTAAGTACATTCAATGCATAGAATATATCAGGTCTGGTGTTAACCAGATACATCAATGATTCAATCAGATGTTGGTATAAATGTGGATCAATCTCGCCTGAATCAGTAGAAGTATCATTCATTTTATTCAAATCCATCACCATCGGTGTAGGAATGGATTTGCAATATGTCATACCAAACTTCTTCAATATCTCTATTGTATATTTTCCTTGACTCAGGAGAATCTCATCAGTCCTCTGCCATACTTCTAGTCCTAAGAAGTAGTGCATCATACCCAGATCCTTCATCTCGAATTCAGAAGTCAATGCTAGCTTGCATTCATCAATAAGTCTTTCTGAACCGGTGAGGAATAAGTCATCAACGTACAAGACCAAGATAAGGCACTCATCTCCAACAATATGATAATATAGGTTTGGATCAAAAACACTCTTGATGAAGCCCACACTCAACAAGAATCCATCCATCTTATGTAGTTTCCAACCCATGGATGCAGCTAGTGCAATGATAGTACGGATGGAACTGTATCGAGCTACAGGAGAAAATGTCTCCTCATAATCAATTCCCTCCACCTGTGAGAATCCTCTGGCCACAAATCTCGCTTTGTATTTCTCGATACTTCCATCGGTTGCATGATTAATCTTATAGATCCACTTGGAAGTCACTACATACTTCCCTTCTGGTCTCGGAACAATATCCCACACTTCATTCTTCATGATGGACTGGGACTCTTCTGCCATGGCATCTTTCCATACCTACTGACATGTTGCTTCTCCATGACAAGAAGGCGCAGTATCAATGATGTGGCTCATGGCTGAAAAATGGCTAGAAAATCTCTTTGGTTTCTTGCTCTCTCGGAATGTGCCTCGAGGAGTTGCAAGTCCCTCTGCCTCCTGGAGAGTTTGTCGATCCCAGACAGACATTTTATGGCCTACTGCAATGTTTCTAGGGATATCAACTGGAGTAACTGGATCAACTAGAACAACTGAATCAACTGGAACAATGGTTGTCTCCCTTTGACTCAAGTGACTCTCTCTTAAGTCTGAAGGATAGGCATCTTGTTTTTCTTGTGTTGCTAACCTGGAGACATCTCATGTCTTCTCAGGTCCTCTACTGACTCTACAATATTGTGTTTTCCTCTCGTACTAAGATAATAATAAATCAAGAAAATTTGGACTCTCGTACCAAGGATAATGGTCCAAGTCAAGAGGGCTCCCACACCAGGGATAATACCCTTCATTATCAGAATGCAAGAAACTACAGGTTAATGATTAAATAAAATAAGGAATGTAGTATAAAACTTACCCTAGTCTATAGTCATGCTCAATCTTGTATTTGGTCCTCTTGAGAAAGGCTAGAGGAAGAAATCCTCATTTCTCATGTATTAATCTCTCTGAGGTGGGTTTGGATCCATGTCATCAGTGGAAGCATATTGTCTTCCTCTCTTCATGGTAGGACAATTTCTCACAAAGTGTCCATACTTGTCACATCTGAAGCACTGGATCTTTGACATGTCTTTTCTATGATCATAACCTGAAGTTGATGAAGTATTCTCGTCTTTGAATGTTTGACTGAAGTTTCTTTTATTTCTTCCTCCTTTCTTTGTATAAAGGGAAAGAGCATGATTGTCATCATGAGGGGAGTCTTCCACTCCTCTAGATATAAGTATGATTTCTTTCTGGGTATAGTCTATCCATAGACGATCAAAAGTAGGTAGTTATTCTCTACCACTGATAGTCTATCCATAGAAGAGCATTGAGAGTGGTCAAGACAAGTTCTCTGTCTGATATGATTTCTCCAATGGCACCTAGCTGATCTTTGATCTATGACATCTTCATGAAGAAGATAACAACGATGCCACCTTTTGTCATCTTGATATTTTGAAGTTGGCCTTCAATGTAAGAGCTCTGAGGGTGTTGTTACTCTCAAACATATTCTTCAATGCTTCATAAATTTCATAAGTTGTCTTCAGGTTGGAAATACGAGGTAGGAGATGATCTCTTACTGAGTAGATGATTATCTTCCTTACCGTGATGTCATCTTCCTTCCTTTCTTCCTTCTCTTCATCAGTAGTTGTCTCCAATAAATCCTTTTGTATCACACTCAATAGGTCATCCTCTTCAAGGGTGATCTGAAGTATTGACTTCCAAGAACTGAAGTTGCTTGATCCATCAAGCCTATCTTCCACCAAGGTTTTGCTCTTCATATTTTCAGATTCTTCACAAACCCTTACCAACTGGGCTAGGAAATATAACGGCTAGGCTAGGCTAGAAATATTAGGTTTTTTTGGGCTTCTGACTGCCAACAATAATCCTTGAAAGTCATAAGAACACTGGTGAGGTGAAATCTCCTTCAATGAGCTGTAGAAACCCTAAAAATGAAATTTCTGCAAAAAAATGTGAAACCCTAGAAACCCTACAGCCAAAAATCCAAAATTCTCAGAATTGTAATATGAGAGTTGTTGGAGGTGCGTTGAGGGAGGTCGTACACCCCTATGTAATTTTTAGCCCCAACGTTTTAGTATAAAGTGTTGAAACACTTAAAAGGGAGAGGGTCGTACAATTTTCTGGAAACCCTAGGAGGGTCGTACAGTTCTGCAGAAGAGAGAGGACAACTACTTGAAGCTTGTGCAATGGCTTCTTCAAGACCTATGCTCTGAAACCATGTTGAATTTTCATTATTATGGGCTCAAGTATGAGGTTTATTTCATTTTAGCATTTACTTGAATCATAAACAAATGCAACTACACAATTTACAAGTGTTGCAATAACCAATATCACAAGAAGAAATACCATGCACAAGAACATAAGAAATATCATGGGAAACCCTTCTACTCAAGGGAAGAAAACCAAACAATCCTTTGTTATATTCTCAAGAGAATATCCCCCAACCATAAAACCCTAATGCACACAAGAGGGTGTTCTATTACCTTGAAACTTGTGCCCAAGAGAGGTGTGCACTTCATCCCTTAAAGTGTACTTACTAGAATTTTGAAATGTCAAGTGACTTGTGTGTGTGTTTTTCCTCAATGGGGAAATCACCTCTATTTATACTAGACCTGCACACAGTAAAATTTGTGTCTACTGGCACAACAAGGCCAACCTCAATAACTTATAAAATAATTAATTATAACAATAAACATTAATTATCTTTCACATATGGTGGGGTCGACCTGTACCCTTTACATCACAATAAGGGTTACAGGTAAATCTTACACTTATACAATATAACAAGGGATCCACACGTCCACTAGGTCTCAGCCACTAGGGACACGCCCACCTGTGCTCAACCACAGGGACTTCATACTCAACATAATCATTTGGAGCACCACATAGAGGAGAACGATACACCCATCACATGGACACCCCAACCACTAGGGGATGAATCAACTCTCTAAAGGAGAATGATGCCCCAACCACTTGGGGGACGACTCAACTCTCACATAGAGGAGAACGATGCCCCATCACGTGGTACGCCCAACACTGGGATCCCTCTCAAGTTGAATCAACTCAGTCACAGAGGAGAACGTATCTTGGAGGATGTCTCGCGAAGATGCAATCATCAACAATATTCGGGCCCATCATTCACACATAGTGGAATGTCCAGAATAAAGATTTGAAAAAGAATCTTATAGACCATATGGTTGGCATGTTTGGTGATATATTGAACAAGTATGAAACCACCTCAAAGGCCAATACATATTTGAAATATGTCAGAGATCAATATAAGGTTCAATTGAAAAAGAACCCTAAGAATGATCGTCCTCTAGCCATTCTCAAGAGGGAATGGAAGAATATACAAGAGGACGTTAAAGAGAGCGCATTGAGAAGTGAAGGGAAGACACCACCTGGCAATGGAAGGTAATATATGGTATTTTAATTGAATATGTTGAGTTTTGTTTAATTCCATAGAAAAAATCGTGATATATTATAACATACTTGAAACTTTATGTAGCCTCCCAAAAACATCAAAAGCAACAAAGACAAGATTAGATAAACAAGGACAACACAAACTTGGCCGAGGTGGTTACTTGAGATTAAAAGATATAATTGTAAGTATTGAATACTTTATTCATGTTATACAATATATCATCATGCGAATTTTATCTAATTGTAACCGATAAGAAAAAATACATATTTTTATGCCATGCGATGCAGGGGGATAAATTCAACAGTGCCACCACAAAAGAAGACTTGATGCTCAGCTTCAAGTTCGGATTTCAAGCTATGGTGGAAAATCGGCAAAGGAAGGGATCAAAGACACAATCTGACCCTTCGATTGAGTTGGTAAATAAAATAACAAGATTGCAGTTGTTGATTACTTGACCAATATATTGACCATTGATTTTACCCATCAATTAATTATGGGTAAAATCAACATTGGTTCATTTGGCGGTGGTGGACAACAACACCATGATACTAGTGGTTCACAAACCCATGATCACGGTATCCAAGTTTTTAAAATAAAATGTATAATATGTTGATTATTAATATTTCCCTTAGATGGCCGTGTACTTATCAATTTTATTGTTTCAATGACAGATCATGTAGATGAGGGTGCTCGGAGAGGAGAGGAACCAATAACAATCCAACCAATAGTCATGTCCACTACTCTAGGTAAAAAATATAGTAATGATATTCGTACTAATGAAACATTGTTGTGAATAATAACTAACCATGTCCTTTTAATGCTTTTTGTTATTGTAGTGGATTCCCCTCTAGTGCATTAACATCCACGTCCTGCTACTAGAAGTAGTAGAATGATTGAGATGACCGACCATCATCTTCCAGCAGCAGAACAAGACCCAATAGTTGAAGGTATGGATCGAGACAATCCTAATGATGATACACTCATGAATTTTATCAAAAAGAAGAAACAAAAAAAGAAGTGTTTGTACATATTTTCAAGACAAATTTTATTAATATAAATGATTAACTATACTTTTTTTTGGTTTTCTAGTTGTGAGTGGACCTTATATGTTATCTATGCATGTAACATCTTGATTTCATTTACCTTTAATTCTTGTTTTTCTACTTGTTATGCATGATTGGGTATGGGGAATTAAGAGTGATGTGAGGGGGGAGAGGGACCAAACGAGTTTCCACCTTCATATGGTTGGTCATGTTTAGTAGAGAATGAATTATTCTTGAAACCAAGAGGAGCTCATTCATGAGGTATTCCTCTTTAGTATTTCGAGATCATCATACATCTTTAATTATTATTCAGTCATAAAACGATTCATTCTCTTTTTGAAATACAAGCTCATTCATGTATAGTTATTATTCATTCATTTAACCTATTATTGTATTTGACAAATGCAAGTTTGAAGGGAGGTCACCTCCATGATACACACCACATTTTCGACAAGGTATCTGCTACCCATGTTTTTCTATCCTTGCTTTGGTTGTTTTTGACGTGTTTGGGAGCCTACGGAAAACAACCAAGGCAAGGATAGAAAACATGGGAAACACATGAATCTTCCCGAAGATTAATGGACAACTTAATGGCGAACATTGGACATGGAGAACCTTAATGGCGAAGATTGGACATGGAACAACCTGAACACGCTCTGTTGGGCAATTGGATCTATTTCAGGTTCTATGATGGAGGACCATGTATATTATGTTTGTCGCAAATGTCATTTTTATAGTTGTAAGAAGAAAACAACACAACAATAGAGTTAAACAAATTTGTATATATGTATTTTCTGTTTTGACAACAATAGATTAATTGTTTATACAAGTTCATATTTTTTTGATATTCTACAGATTGTTTTTTCTTTTTGTAATGGCAGGAAAATAGGTTTTTAGTGACATTAATTTGTGATTTACTCAAGCTATGTGAAGTCACCAAGGGATTAAAAGACAATAAAGTTGTAATTGCAAGTAACATCATGTATGTATAGTCTTATCATGTCAATGATTTGATATTTTTTACCTATTGAAGCATCACGTATGTTTTTCTAAACATAGGAAAAGAATGTTGATCTCTTATTTATTTCGTATTTTCATTGTTCATACTTGGGTTTAATTATAGCATGTGATTAGAGAATATGATTCAAGATTTCTTTCTCACTTGAATCTATTTATTTTTCTTAGAGCCCACCCAACATTTAGCAATGTTGGGTTTTTGGGAGGTTCCCTCCCACCCCACATTCCCTCTAGATCAATTTTTCTCCCTTTGGAGTACGCCCTCCCACCTATATATTTCTTGGTTCAAACCTTAACATCCAAATGAAAAGGAGTAATCCAAGATATTATTACTTTAATACCAAATGATAAGAAACAACTTACTTGCAAAACAAATTAGAGATAGAGCCAAGGGAAAACTTGTTGTTGGTGATATAAAGAAAAGATAGAACCATGAAAAAACCCAAAAATTAGAGTAGATGAGAACAACTTGCCCACTTTATTAATGAGGTAAGATCCCTTATTATAGGATTACATATCTCTCCAAGTCCAAAACCTTAATATAAGGATGCACATCACTCAAAGACTAGAAAATAATATTATATGCATATGTACATAGCTCAAGGTTGGAAAGTGATGCCTATCTCCTCCTCTTTCTCTTTACGATTGATATGGGCTCTTGGCTAGAATGGGATGTGCAAAGGGATGCTATATATCCTCCTATTTTTATGTATTTATGATTACCATATCATCAATACAGTAATCATGTAATCAATGTATAGCCTTCTCCGGGAACACATCATATTAGATGTAATAATACCACCATATGATGGTAATAGTAGTCATAGTTAAGCATCATCTAATCTCCATAAGAAAACACTATGATCTAATAGGTAAGACAAATCCATACCCTTGGATAGTCGTAACTCCATGGAAGTGATACCAGCTATATGTAATTATATTGATGATACAAGATATATGAGTTTGAATAGATAACAACTTAGTTTAGTTCACCCAGTCGTTCCCCTAATTAACTCTATTGATTAAGATGAACCAATAGATGTTCTCTAATCAACACTATGATAAAGTTGAGTATTACATAAGTATAACATAAGTAAGATCTTAGAAACCCATAACAAGAGTTGAATAAGGTTACTACGTGATTAATCTCATAGGGTTATGGTATTCTCCAAATCATTACTATTCTTATTATGAACACTAGTACAAGTGAAACCATAGGTTATTCATTAGATGATACACCTACTTTACGATCATTTACCTTATGCTAACTGTTAGCACTAAGAGTCACCCTCAGATTGCAAGAGGATAAGCCCAGTACCCATTAGAAAGGTTTGTGGGTGAAAAAATATAATTGAAGGTCAAATGGACAAAACGCAGCATAAGAATGTTTTAACACAGGAATCTGGGCTAGCATGCATAAGCAAATGAGGTTTTGATTAAATTTAGTCAGTGGGTTAAGTATAAAGGTGAATAGAAGGAAGACTTAGTGAGGAAGGTGGACAGGTCTGCTATAAGCATCAGGCTTTCAAGTAGCTAGGTGAAGAAAAACTCAGTCACAAGAACCTCTTGATCTTAAGTTTAAAACACTGAAAAAACATTCATAGTAGCATTATAATCAAACCTCCATTATAAAAAAACCACGACATCTCATATGGATCATCCAATCCTGAGCATTTCAGAATAAGAGGAAACAAGATGATGAAAGGAAACTGTCTTATATTAATGAAAATGTCTCAAGTCTCATACATAACTAGAGAACAACTCTGTTTAGGCAAAATATTACAAAGGGGAGCTCTGCTCAACCATCCGACCTTTTCATATTATTTGTTTGATGTATTTATAATAAAAAAATACAACCCATCTAGGAGTGCGAGTTGGACTTCCTATCCTAGGTTCCTTCACCTATCTTGCTCCTTCTGTAAGAAGGAAACTCAGGCCAGTCTGGGCCTGTGGGAAAAACTGCCCTCTGTGGTACTTATGGCTAACATTTTTTTGTATTCTCGGCCAGACCCTCCATGCTTCCATTTAAGGAGGTAGTTGATTGTCCAACTACCAGTCCTTATTTCATTAATTGATTTCTCCTCGGGATCAAGAAGAGGTCTATTGCTTCAGCGAGGAGAAAAACGGGTCATTTTGGCATAACGAACCCTCTCCACAGCTTCCTCATTTTTCCTCTAGTGACAGACTGATCGTAGTCTGCTTATGCTATGCTTTTCCTTGTGACCTTCCTTTGGTGATTCGACATAACAATGTGTTTTTCTTGATGATATTATGGTAGTTGCGGGAGGTATTTACCTCCACGTGTAAACCTGACAAGAATAGAATACTCCGGGAAGCAAGAAGAAACCCTAATGAGTTGGCTAATAACCCTAGAAGACATGTCGGCTCAAAAGGATAACTTGTATTAGGTTATTAGCCTCCAAGAGAAGAAGTCAGCCAGATGAAATAATATATACTGAACAGACAGATACCCAGAATGAGAAGTCGGCCCAGGCAGTTAGCCAGAATTACTATAAATACAGGACGCCAGTCTTCATTCTGGCAAGCAGTCTCAGAATTGCAAAGCAACACTTATGTGCACTGCAGTGCCCAGTTTTGTGCGCAAGTTTGGAGGAGAGTTGTCATTGCAGCTGCTGCAACTAGAATATCATGTTTGGCTTGGACTATCTCTTGGTTAGGGTTTGGACTATCTGATTAGCTCTTGTTGGTGTGCTATCCTTGGAGAAAGGTGTGCTACCCTTTGTTTGGCTATCTAGCCTAGGGTTTGCTTCCAGAGTGATTCTATGTCAAGGTTAAGGTGCTCGGAGGGTGGCTTCGGCCTATGGTTGGGTGACAATAGTGATATTGTCAATGGTAAAATGAACACATCTATTATATTCTAACAGGTTATGGACCCACACCTCCTTCGTTCAATCTAACCGCTGGAAGGAAACATAGTTGTAATGATATTAAGCTTGTTGAAGAAATTTCGCTAGGGTTTCTAGCAGGAGCAGTCACCATAGCATTGTCACTAGGGTTATTAGCAGGTGCAGTTGTAGAAACCCTAATCCTCTCGTTGAGGCACCTTAAGTAAAGAGATTGACCTAATTTCTGGATAGATCAGTGCACCCTAGCCTAGCGCATCTCCTAATACTCTCAGCAAGCTAAGACATCATGTTTGAGTTTTTGGTTAGATCTAGGGTTAACCAAGTCAAAGCAACCATGACTTACTCTATGAAGTCAGAAAACACATTAGATGGAGATTCTAACTTCAGAGCATGAAAGACAAGGATTGACCTCATCCTTGCCAAGAATAAAGTGATGGATATCGTGAAAGGAAAGATGGTGAAACCAGAGTTTGAAGAAGGAAAAGAGAAGTTACTGCAGAATGTTGCAGTTATGGAGAAGTTCAAAGACGGTGACATCAATGCTATGAGTATCATAGTGGAATCTATAAAATACCACTTGATACCCTACATCTCCCATCTTGACTCATCGAAGAAGATGTACGATGCCCTGACAAACCTCTTCTCAGTCAAAAACATTGGACAAATAATGAGTCTGAAGAATGAGCTCCATTACATGAAGATGAATGATGATGACAACATAACATCATACTTTGTTAGAATCTCTCAGTTAATATATCAACTACAAGCTATTGAAGAAATCATTTCAGAGAAGGAATTGGTAAACATAGTACTCAATGGTCTTCCCAAGACGTGGGATGCATTTGCCACAAGCATGAACACAAGGAAAGAGTATCCTACATTTGAAGAACTTTGGAATTCTTGTGCTCAAGAAGAATCCAAGATCAGTGCAAAAGAGAAACACCAAAAGAAGTAGGATGATGATCCAGAATCGGATCCAGAAGCCTGACAGGGCTCAAAAAGGCTCAAAAATAAAAGTGCTCGGAATCTGATGAAACCAACACCATTGCGTCTGTCTCATCTTCCTGATTCTGGCCATATATTTACTTCGTCAAACGGGCTTCGTATGCGAAAGATATCGCATTCTGTCTGAAAACCCAAACAGGCAAAAAAAGTGGATGATTGTACAGTCTGTACAGTCCGTACAGTGCCACGTGGCAGGCTGACTGTACAGGTCGTATGGCCATACAGATGATGTGGCATCTCCTAGAGATGACACGTGGTAGGTGACAGGGAGTACGACAGGTACAGTTGGACTAGTCATAGGGTGACACGTGTCACCACTGTAAGGGTGACATGTGGCACAGGCTGATGTGGCAGACATGTGGCAAGGCTGACAGAGAAGTGACATGGCAAACACGCAGCACATGCTGGTAGGCGGCAGGGTGCGTGGCAGACACATGGACCATTCAACGCTCGACAAGTGGCAGATTTTGATTGGTTGGAGAGGTGCCACGTGGCACCCTGTGGTAGGCTCATGGTTTGTATAAAATTATATGGTCTCCACCGGGGTCGAACCCCCGACCTCTCCTCTGGGCTATGGAATGGCAGGACCGGGCTAACCGCCCGCCCCACGGGTGTTTCTTAATAGTCATATGGCAATCTTTTTATTTGAATTAAAACAAAGAAATTGTTGGAGGCGGAAAGGGTTGGGGCTTCGCCCCAACCCACGGTTTCATTGTTGCATATAACCACAGTTTATCATATGGCTATGAGCGCGGGGCGTTAAAACGGCACGGGAATATTGGACAGGGGGGCCACAGATAGGGGCGCACCCTCCGCCATAAGACTAGGACTATGGCCAACTGTTGGGGCTTGGTTATATATCCCGTGGACCTATGCAAGCGCCCCACGACTAGGAGCTAGCGTTGGGTATGGGCTAGCGCTCAGCCCTTTAGGCTGGCGCTTGGCCACATGTGCATCCATACGACCGAGTTTAGGGGGCACGCGCCCAGTTTGGGGGGCTTATGCCCAAATTTAAACAATACAGTGGGCTTTTTCCAATGTTTTGGGATTTTTATTGATATTAAGCCTGTTATTAATGGATTTTCTCCATTTTTGGGAGATATTGGGCATTTTTGGAGCCCAAATTTTGGGAGGAAGTTGGGGATGGATAACCAACTTCAGATCTATAAAAACCAGGCCTGTTTGAGGCCATGGAGAATAGTCAGAGCAGAGTTATGTTGAAGGGAAGCCAAGCCAAAGCCATTTTTATGCAGGGAAGCTATTGAGGAGCAGACGCTTGCGGGCCATTTCTGGGAGCTCCGGACATCCATTTTGCGTGCCATTTTCTTTGTTGGGTTCTAGAGATCTGGAAGAACATGACTAGATCAGTCTTGTAGCCAATTGGCACTGATGCGATGTATTTTTGAGCTTTTGAACAGAAATAAAGAAGCTTCCCCCACAGAGACAAAGGCCCGGAGACGTAGGCAACGTTGTGCCGAACTCCGTTATCAATTCTCGTGTTATGGTTTGTTGTTTATTATTTCATTTCATATCTACATATGTGTATATGGTTGTCATAATTCCTCTCTTTTCCTCATTCTTTCATTAAGCTTCTCATATGGTTAATTAACACATGCAAATTAAAAACTCAACCATAGTCATTAAAAGATCCTACGGATCAAGTGGTATCAGAGCTAGTTGATGTTTGGATTTGAGTTTTGCATGTTAACCATGGAAAAGATACAGTGTGGTGAAGTCAATATTGTTGCAGAGAATCCATTAATTGGATTCAGAAAGAGAGCTTCTCACAGCGAGAAGATGGCATCGGAAGAAGGGATTTCTCAGGATGAGAAAGAGTTCCAGAAAACATTCCTTGCTATGTCGGAGATGGTGAAAGTTTTGTACGAGGATTACCTAGAACAAAAGAGACCAGTTTTGGGTGAATCTTCAAAGGGAAAAAGTGAAGAGGAAGAGGATCATCCTCAGATTCCTCCTTCACCTCCATCAACACCTCCTTCTTCTCCTTCTTCTTCAAGTTCAAGTTCTTAATCTAATGGAAAGAAAAATGTTCATAAGCATAAGAATGAAATGCCATTGTTAAAACTTGATGTTAAATTTGAGTTGCCCATATATGATGGTGAACTAAATGTAGAAAAACTTGACAATTGGATCAGGCAGATGGAGGTATACTGCAGTGTACAACGGATCAAAGATGAGGCCACACAAATCAAGTTGGCATCTTTGAGACTTGTAGGTACAACTCTCATCTGATGGAAAAGCAAGCTGCAAAAGGGAACACAACAACTGGGTAATGTATTTCCATCATGGAAGAGTTTTATTTCTGCACTTAGGAAACAATTCTATCCTTTGGGTTATGAAGAAAAAACATTAATTGAATGGCAATCTTTAAAACTAAGAAAAGGACAAACAGTGCAAGAATACACCGATGGATTTTGAAAAATGGCATTAATGTTAGATATCCCTTTTCAAACACAAGAAACTCTTATGAAGTATATAGGAGGTTTACCTGCACATATTAGAAACATTGTTTTCATGTTTGGACCCACTAACCTTGATGAGGTTTCTATTCAAGCTACGTATATTGAAGTAGGGAAAGCAGGTGTGTCAGGGGAATCATCGTCTTCAAGGAAAGAGGACAAGAGGAAAAGGCATGG
>ML787989.1:318564-329944 GCA_009831015.1 Picea engelmannii
AGGAAGTTTTTGTTGGGTTTTCTTCCCCTAGAGGGTTTCCCAGGATAAATGTTGTGTCTCTTGTGAATGTGTATTTCTCAGTGATCTTGTTTTTATGTTGCTCTTATCTATTGAAATGCAAAGAACTATAATAATGGCATAAAACATTAACACAACAATCAGGGACATACATTCCTTAGGTCAGACTCATTCTTTCAAGGTTATACTTTGTCTAGTGTCGGAAGAATGGCCCAGGGTGGGGAATGGTCTAGGCTCAGAAATCAAGACAGTTATTGTTCCTTGCTTGAGAAGAATAGTCTAGATAGCTCATCATTGATGTTTTACCTTCTGAGGGCAAATGCTCTTCCAAGATCTCACAGATGTGAGTGGAAGAATGGCCCAGATGATTCAGTTTATATCATAACATTGTTTCTATGCAGGTTGATATTAGATGATTGTTATGAAGACTGTATGTCTCTAGAAAAATAGATGTATACTAATGTGGTGGATGTGTTCCACTGTTTGTGACTATACGTCACTGATCAAGTACCTGTGTGCTACTTAGTGTGGTAGTGTACCACTGGGTTGTAGTTGTGTACTACTATGGATAGACACTGTTGTGTTCTATTGAATGATATTTTTCTGATTGCCTTGAAGACTATCAGCAGTGTTGAAAATGATTATCAACTAGATGGATGATCAATGAACAAAGATTTCCCAGAAAAAAAATGGTTCAGAACATTTATTCTTCTAGATTAGAAGAATGGCTCTTGTGTCACTCTCTGGAGTGAGCATCATGTCTAATTACTTAGATAGAGTATGGTTTCGAGAGATGATGCAGTTGATGACACTGATAGTGATGATGGTGCTCATGATCTAATCATGAGATAGTCTATATGATTATGTTGATGCTACCTAGTGAATGGTATGTTTGTGCTCAATACCATTACCTGTAATACCTCCCTAGCTAGGAGGGAGTGTTGATATTATGGTGGTTGCGGGAGGTATTTACCTCCATGTGTAAACCTAACAAGAATAGAATACTCCGAGAAGTAAGAAGAAACCCTAATGAGTCGGCTAATAACCCTAGAAGACATGTTGTCTCAAAAGGATAACTTGTATTAGGTTATTAGCCTCCAAGAGAAGAAGTCAGCCATATGAAATAATATATACTGAATAGACAGATACCCAAAATGAGAAGTAGGCCCAGGAAATTAGCCAGAATTACTATAAATACAAGAGGCCAGTCTTCATTCTAGCAGGTAGTCTCAGAATTGCAGAGCAACACTTGTACGCACTACAATGCCCAGTTTTGTGCGCAAGTTTGGAGGAGAGTTGCCATTGTAGCTGTTGTAGCTAGCAGGTCGCGTTTGGATTGGACTATCTCTTGGTTAGGGTTTAGACTATCTGATCAGCTCTTGTTGGTGCGTTATTCTTGGAGAAAGGTGTGCTACCCTTTGTTTCACTATCTAGCCTAGGGTTTGGTTCCGAAGTGATTCTCTGTCAAGGTTAAGGTGCTCGGAGGGTGGCTTCGACCTATGGTTGGATGACAATAGTGATATTGTCAATGGTAAAATGAGCACATCCATTATATTCTAACATTGTTGCCATGTGCTGCTCTTGGATTGGACTTTATATAAGCACGTGATTACGGAAGTCGTCAAGGGTGGTTTGGATCCACCCCCGCAATGCACCACCAAATGCCACGTATCCTTCTTGCCATACCACGGTTTCGATTGTGGGACCGCTCAAAAATTTTAACGTTCGAGCACTTTTTGTTCCTGCAATGAAGTGTGGTCATCGATCTTATTTCAATTGATGATTTGAGTGACCTTTCCCCCCTTTTTTTAGCCCCCCCGCTAAAATTTATCTTTCCACCAAATCCAGAATCCCTCTAACCATGCTTAGAGATGGCGCCAATTTTTGCGCTCGGGATCTTTGGATGTTGAGAAGGGATATCTCCCGGAGGATGAACTCCCAAATCTGACGCAGTGGCCCAACATCATATGATGTCACAGTTGTTGATGTGTCACAAAAGGGGTGTGCCATGCGTAACTTGAAGATGAGCAGATGGGATGCCCAATGATGCCTAAAATGAGTGCCACATGTAAGCACTAGATGCACTCCACGTATCTATGATGGATGTATGCCACGCGTATGAACTGATGGACCCCAAGAGTCTTTGGCACTTCAGGTTCAGGAAATTCTACATGTAGAGTTTGTATGACTCCTGAAGGGCTGAACTCACGAAGTGATTAGCGTGTGCTTATCACTAATTAATCTGGGATTAAACTACCTTAAAATTATTTGGGACTTCGAAGCTCTAGGCTTCAGAGAATTGTGCTTGTTCTGAATGGAAAACTTGTGGAGTGACAATGTTGTGAATCTGACGTGGCGTCCCGACGTCACAATTCCTGATGTGTCACAAAAAGAGTGTGCCATGTGTCACTCGAGGATGAGTAGATGACAGGCCCAAAGGTGCCTAAAATGAGTGCCACGTGCCAGTGCCAGATGTATGCCACGTATCTCTAATGGATGGGTGCCACACGTCTGAACTGATGGACCCCAAGAGTCTTCGATAATTTGGGTTCAGGAAATTCTACATGTAGATCTTGTATAAATTCCGAAGGGCCGAACTCGCGAAGTGATTAGCGTGTGCTTATCACTAATTAATCTGGGATTACGTCGCCTTCATCTAAATGTTTTGGCACTTCGGGGATTCTGCCTGGTCGTTAAGCCTTGCACGACTTTGAAACTCCGAATGCACGAGATTCGTTGATTTGAATTGTGCATGGATCTCCACCATTGAAAATTCAACCTGCATGTTGCTTGCATTTCAAGCCCGAAATGGGTTGCTATGAATGTTGTGTTTTGCGCTCATGGTCATTCCCTGTGCAAACAAAAACTTGGATGGCTTGTTGTGAGCTCAATCAATGACAAACAAGACGACCAACAACTCGAACCAACTCCCGATATGCATTTATCTTTCAAGAAAGATAGAAAAATTTTGTGCAAAGAAATAGTCAAGCAAGACACTAAGGAAGATCCAGTCATGGAACAAAAAAGAAAAATCGACCTTATCAACCAAAAGAGGAAAAAATCTAGGAAGGTATGCAGAAAAAAGAAAGAGACCGGGCATGGGTGTAAGCTTAGGTCTTAACAACAACTATATGTGACCCACAAACAACTTCATGTGATAACACTAACAATATTGGTTCGAAATCACTTACCCTTATTGACATAACCAACACACTAGTAATGATCGTCCATAGTAATAATGAGCTTGATTACTTGGTTACAACAGTTTACTTAGAACATGTAGTCTATATAAGATATGGAACTCAAACCACTTGTTCACTATAAGCAAGTTGATGAATCCATGTAGAATCTAGAGTATTTTAAATGAAGTAGGTAGTATTATCACCTATTAATTACACATAATACATAGATCGTACTTATCACAGTAATTGAATAGTGCTTATGAGACCCATAGTGATTCGATCATGTGTTCTTATACCTATATTGTTATATTAAATATGAGTTCTTTGTTACCATTGAATCTCATATCAGCTAAGTATGAGTTTGATCATGCTCTGTAATATGTGCTTACTTATATACAAGGTATCACTACTTCTTGAAAGTTGATACAAGCATTGGCAATATCTTAAACAATGTATTCATAGTAAACACATGACGTGTTCTTAACATGGTACTGACCTTATGATAGCTAAACCATTACCTTTATTTGGAAAACGAATAGCCATTGTAAGTTACCAATCCATAGCTTATCCTTATTCATAGTACTCATTGGATAATCACTACTTGGAACTGAACAATTAAGGCTATAGTAGTAGTATAAACACCATTGCTTGGGTTCCATTACTATTAAGGATATGCCATTGATCTAGTACCATACCATGATTGTTGGTTGAACAATGTGATTAGAAGCAAGGAGGTGGGATGAATACTAAACAATGGACTCTGTATATATTACACATAGAGTATGTAGCTTCATTGATTACTCTTCTATCACTCTTTGTATTCCCCTAATCAACCTATTGAATATGATATTAGTTGTATTGAGCTTACATATAAAACATATAGGGACTAGAATGATATCCATGTTATTGTGTTGAGTTACCGTACTGTCATCATGTTACTTAATGACACTCCTTATGTTTAATCTACATACTAGCCTTTGTCCTAAGCTAACTCCATTGCTCAAATTCATGCTAATTATTGAAACATAATAGTAAGAGTTCATATCAACTATTTATGTTTGAAGTGGAACCCTTGCGAATACCTTACCAATACAAAGTAAAGCATAACAAACTACACTAATATGAATCCTTATCATACTCTAAGATAGTAACATTGAATACAGACTCACTGCTCTATAACAAACTATGTGTTTACATACAATATTTAACCTCTACTAATCAATGTCTCTTGTTCATCATATACAAGTGATGTAATGAAAGCGGGAAACAAGGTGATTACTGGTAATATTCATGAGCCTAGTTCTTATACTAGTATAGATAGGTAGTCATAGGTCCATAAACTTACATAAGGGTCTAACACAGCTTATTCAACAGGTACTAGTGGAATGTATCACTATCTTATATTCAATCATTGTGAGCTTCAAGACTAGTATGATTACAGTTTCATATATATGTATATTATGCATAATACTACTACTTATGGAGTTCCATTACACTATGCTTAACTATGAACACTTAAGCTTGTTTCTCGTTTGTATTGGATTTGTTAACCACATGTTATCTATGGGAATAGTTCAGGTCATGAATTCTAACCATGTAAGCTTGAATAGGCTTGTAACTCTTCATATTAAACACAACTATATTGAACAATATGTTACTTATACCGATATAAGCTTTGAATACACTCTATTCTATGAGCTTATGTTGTGCTTATAACTAACCTGTATTGATTAGGGAAACTAGATAAGTGTAACCTTCATAACCAGTAGTGGAATCACGTGTATTACATTAGCTTACTACCATTGTAATTATGAGCTTAGAGATTACGTGAATATAATAGGTGGAATCATTGAACATAATAGAATAGTTAGCCTTGTTAATCATGTGTAATATGAAACTAGCACATAAGCTAAGTTGTACTGCTATTACTTTGTACTAATTATGTCATATATATAGGTAATCATGTACAGACTAGTGTGTACAAAACATACATCATATTCTAGTATCTATGGTATTCATAGTCCAGCTCAGTGTTAGTGATAATTGTTTAGATATTAGGTATATAAGCTTAAGTAATAGTGATGGTTGTACTGGAACACTGTGAATAAGGTATGGTAACTATGTGTGATTGATTAGGGTTAGATCGTATCGTCTTCATATGTTACATATGGAACTCTTTTTTTATCTAAGCTCTTAGTATTCAATGATCATGGAAATGGCTATAGGCTTATCCATATTCAATATGCTTAAGCTCATAGAAGTGGAATATGTCATTACTTGAATATGATGAAGATTATGGGAATAGTTTTGATACCATCTTATGGTTACATGATGTTGTAGTTCAAGCTGATACTAGTCATTGTGTTTGGTCATTGGTTGTTACTTAATCATAATACACCTAGCTTAATTTATATAAATATGGGGATGAGTCTGATCACCACTTCCTATATATGGGTAAATGTTCACCCTTTATTCCATATTCATTACACTCATATGTCAACAGTTTGATACATACCCAAATAGGGAAAACAATGGTGATATCTATAACCCATTACTTATTATGCATAATGAATGGTTGTATTGATATACTCTGTATGTTAGATCACTTGTTAGTATTGATTAACCGATGAGCTAGAACCATAGCGAATAAGGGGAAACATGTGCTATGCATGTAGTCTAATCAATGGGTTACACTTCTAACATAACTATAAGCTAATCAATGCCACTACTAGCTACAAGTAATTCCATATCAAAGGTAAACACGTAGGATGAGGTCAATGAATCAACTTACATTGCACACATCGTATCCAGTAATCAATGAAGAGATGTATAGGCGTATTATGACTAATAATCACAATGGTATTAGTAGTATATCAATATGTAGATGCTCGCAATCAAAGCCTTTAAGCTAAGATGATATGGTAATCAAATATAGCTTAGTTTCAGTATTAGATGGACTGCAACAACCTGAACACAGATTACACTCATGTTTATATTCCACTAATACTATGGGATTACTTATGATACGTAACTAACATAGGTGATACAAGGACTGTAATGTGAAAATTCCAGGTCCTATCAACTTGCCTTATGGGTCTGTCTTTGACCATAGAGAGGCTCTAAGTTTTACTGTCTTTTGAAGTATACGTTGTTGTTTTATAACAACCAACAGTCCAAAACTTTCAAGCTTATTTGTTATGGTTATGTTCTCAATTTGGGTGCTCTAGCATGTCATTTTTGTCACAGAAAATTAGTACATGCAACTCAAATAAACATATCACACCTAATACATCATTTAATGTTGAATATGAACAGATCTAAGAAACTAAATCATGCATTTATAGACAGGTATTTTTGGTCAACATGACCCTGGATAAAACCCCCCTGGGGAAAACCAGTTTGAGATATGTGTGTATATATGAGGAAAGCAAAAGAAGGGTTACAGTAAACACAATATATGAAAGAACCTGATACAATAGCAACTCCAGCTGAGTTGAAATACAAGCTCTACGTCAACAAATGCACACTAGAATGGTGTGCCCCTCATGCAAACTGCCAGAACCACTAAATCTGCTCCAACTGCCAACTGTGAGCTCAGATATGAAAACCCCTTCACAGGAATGAAGCTCCAGTAGATGGCCTCCCTCTGCAACTGACCTCACTGCAATCTGATGGCTAGATATCCTACCAGGAATGAATCAACCTCCACAGCTAATGCGCCCCTCTCAGAAGTAGAATAGCTCCAGTAAATAAACAAGGCAAGTAGCTCCAAGCCTCCAACAATGAAAGCAAGCGACCTGCCTCAAGCATCCTCATGAAAATGACCTCATCTCCATCCTCCAAGATCTCCTCTGTCAACAAGAAAATGAGCAAGTGAAGAATGTGCCCCTCCTTCACCTTTTGCGCCTCTCTTAGACCACCAAAAGGAAACCTAGAAATCAAGGGTGGAGATCATCTCATCTCCCATCTAATCGATGGTTGAGATCTCCCCATGAATATCTAAATCACAAACCCACTTTGGGTTAATTTTCCTAAGTCAACTTATGTCTCTAATTCACCCCTTTGAATTAATAATCACTTTTAGGCCAAAAGTGACTAAATTTCACTTTAACCAAAGTCAAAGTGAAATTAGACAAAAGTACAAGGTACAAAGTGTAATGTCCTTCCCTCATGTGCTAAGGAGGTAATAAGCACATGGGGAACACCTCACAAGGTACAAAGTGTAATGTCCTTGCCTCGTGTGCTAAGGAGGTAATAAGCACATGGGGAACACCTCACAAGGTACAAAACTCAACATGTAACACGTTCGAGCTAGTTTTAAGCCTTTGATTAAGCTGTAACTAGTGATCATTGTATACATATATAAAGGTAATGGAGTTTGATCATCATGTATTAGTTATAGGTAAGAAGGCATATGTACAAGGATTCACTTGTATTACTACTAATGCTATGATTACACTATATCGTGCTTAGTATTATTACAAAATATTGACATATATTCAGAGTAAGCTCATTTACACATAATGGGAATAGATTAATATCGATACTATCTTAGAGCATAGAGATAATTATGTAGAATACGTAACTATTGGCAGTACTTCATTATTAAACTATATGTAATATGTGCTTTGTTCAACTTACTAGTCTATTTACCATGAACCCAATGGAATAGCTATGATTACGGAAGAGAGTATACCTTATTTACAGAATCAATATGATTGAGCTCTTTGTGATTGTAATAACCAATATTAGTTACATAAACCTACTTGCTTATCTTTATACCTCATATTTGTTTTGTGTTATGAGTATGAACTCCATTGAATCTCCAGCTTTCTACGAGCTATGATTCAAGCAATGGAATAGTAACAGTGATGATTAGAGTCATACCACCATTGATATGGAATTACTAGTAATATGTGATTACTCAATGGAATAGCTCCAAGTTAAACCCTATTGATATATGACATTAGTAACAAGAAATGGCTAAGATAAGTTGATAGCTACCTTGTATTCCCTAATTACTGGATATGATGAGTACTAGATGTATTTTCATAATATAAAACCATTGTTCTATGCTATGAAATCCATATGTTTCCCTCTATTTGACACCATTGGTATTTCATACTGGAATCTATGATAGCAAGTGAACATTCATGGTTGATGGAGTAGTAGTAAGTCCATGGTATTCATGATATTATATAGATACCCAATTCCAAGTAGCAGGAGAAGATTCATGGTTGAACACATGTGATTAGAATGAATCGATAGGACTACCTACTTTAATGGGGTTAGTTCATCACACTTATATAAGAGCTTACGTGAATCAGAGAACCAATACCCTTTTAGTAATGATAACACCAGTATTACAGCTAAATATCATTACCTAATCAGAGCTAGTGCCATTGTATTACTCGTATTCATATAGCTATCAAAGATCATAGTTTGTATCAAGCACTCATAAGCACAAATCATCATGTAGTACTAATACCCTTATCTGGAATCACATATCAATCCTAATCAAAGCAGTATAGTATTCATAGTTAAGATAACCAAGCTATACTAGTAATCAAGCTATCCTTATATGTTATGTAGATCATATGATTAGATTGCAATCATTGTGGAATCTCTATACGGGGCAACATGTATGTAAGCTCCAAGTGCAATGGGTTTACTACTATCCATAACCAATCATCAACTTGTATTATGTTACTATCAGTGTTCACATCACCTCTACTATTCAACTTTGTTAGTATAGGTTAGTTAGATATATCAATTCACATTGTTTCCATAATGAATATACGCTTCTTTTTGATTCACATGATTACATAGGGTCAATATCAGTTATAAGTTGCATGTTTATGGTATAATGATGATTCTTATTAAACATTTGTGATTACAACTTCTCTAAGACTAGTTATGAGCTATATGATGACAGTTCATATCTAAGTATAAGTAATGGGAATACTACATAAAACACTGATAAGAACTTGTACTATTAACTATGATAGCTAATCCATGGCAATTGATCAAACTCCCTATGTGTAATGATTATTGTAATTACGTTATGATCTTTCTATAATATAGAAATGTTGTAATACTAGTTTATGGAGTTCATAGATATGGTGATATATATATATATGTGTGTGTGTGTGTGTGTGTGTGTGTACATATGTATACACACACACACACACACACACACACACACACACACACACATATACATATACATGTTACTTTTCTATACATGTCACTTTTTTGTCGAAGATTTTCACAATTTTGCGTCGCAAGTTTGTCATTTTTTTGTCGAACCTTTATCAATGTTTCATTGCCACTTTGTCATTGGGTCGTCAGATGTATGTCAAATTTGTGTTGCAATTGAGACGAAACAATGTTTTTCTTCCGAGACAGGCAACGTCGGAGACAAAGGTACCTTGTCACTATTGTGTCACAAGTTTGTCAATGTTTCATCGATGGGTTCCTACATGTTTGTCACCAATTTTTCACTTGTTTGTCGAACCATTTTCACTAGGGCATCGATCTTGCGACACAACCGCGATGACCAAGTGACATGAATTTTCAAAAGTGATTGGGGCACACTCGTCACTCTTACAACGACTAGTGGTGTTGATCTTGTGACGATGTTTGGACCATCGTAATTGTGACACAATTGATGTGACATAAAAACAATTGTTTCCTTCATCATAATTGGGACGATGTGGCAGTGAACATGCATTGGTAAATCGTCGGAAAAAGGGCACAATGTACTAGTGAGTTGATAGCTCACAAGAGGGAAGTGAAGGTTAAGTGGATGATCTTGGATGCCATAAAGGATCATCTAATCCCTCATGTATCCAAGAAGAAGACAATGGAGGAGATGGTCAATGCCCTAGTTAGTCTCTACCAGAGTCGCAACATAAATAGGAAGATGATATTTCTAAACAAACTCAAATCCATAGTGATGACCAAATCAGACACAGTCACCAGTTACCTTATGAAGATCACATAGATTCATGATCAACTTGCAATATTTGGGGAGAAGGTTGAAGATGCAAAGCTAGTGAACATGGCACTAAATGGATTCCCAACTTCATGGGAACCATTTGTCAAAGGTATTTGCATGCAAGAAAACCTTTCTGACTTTGAGAGGTTTTGGAATCATTGTATCCAACAAGAGACTCGAATGGAGTCAAAGGCCAACAAGAAGGGTGGTGATGAAAAACTAGCTATATTTGGTCAGTCAAATAAGGGCAAAGGTAAAGGACCCATCAAGGGTAAGGGAAAGAGTGAGGAGTCAACCTAACGGCCAGGAAAGGACTTTAGTAAAATCAAGTGCTTCAATTTTTATAAGAATGACCATTATGCATCACAATGTTTAGAGAAGAAGGGTAAAGGGAAGTAACAACAGAAGCAGGTAGCAACCTCTACAAAAACCAAAATGAACAAGTTTGTTGCCAAGTTCGAGAAATATTTCTCATTGGTATCTTGTATTTCTACCAACACGATTCCAAGGACTGTGTGGTAGGTGGACAGTGGGGCATCTCAACATATGGAATCGGCCTAACAATTGTTTTATAGTATGAAAAATTAGGTCTCAGGAATACAAGTTGAGCTTGGTGATGATGTCAAGTACCCAATAGCAGAAGTTGGTACTATTCCCTTCCGGCTCAATTCAAGTAATTCTTTATATTTTGACAATGTATTGTTTGTACCAAATCTCAAGAAGAACTTGCTTTCAATTTCAGTTATGGAAGATAAGGAATTTGTAGTGGAGTTCAAGAATCAATCGTCAGATTGAAGGAATCTAGCCCAGATACAACTCAGGAAATAGAGGTTTGATAAGGTAATTTGTACAGGTTGCAGGGTGAACCTATTCGAGGCTTAGTGCATAATAGTGACAGCTTGTGCGAGTTGTGGAACAAGAGGATGGAGTACCTACATCATAAGGTATTTCCTATTCTAAGGAAGATAGTCATAGGTCTTCCAGAATTCAATATTGAGCAACATGGTGTGTGCAGAGGGTATACGTTTGGCAAGCATGACAAGGATGCTTTCCCAAGCAGCGAGTATAGGTCTAAGGGGATTTTATACCTAATGCATTTGGATGTTTGTGGACCAATGTCAATAGCATCAATAACATGAAGCATGTATTATGTTTCTTTTATTGATGATTTCTCTTGCAA
>ML787989.1:329994-342510 GCA_009831015.1 Picea engelmannii
TAGGAAGATGATATTTCTAAACAAACTCAAATCCATAGTGATGACCAAATCAGACACAGTCACCAGTTACCTTATGAAGATCACATAGATTCATGATCAACTTGCAATATTTGGGGAGAAGGTTGAAGATGCAAAGCTAGTGAGCATGGCACTAAATGGATTCCCAACTTCATGGGAACCATCTGTCAAAGGTATTTGCATGCAAGAAAACCTTTCTGAATTTGAGAGGTTTTGGAATCATTGTATCCAACAAGAGACTCGAATGGAGTCAAAGGCCAACAAGAAGGGTGGTGATGAAAACCTAGCTATATTTGGTCAGTCAAATAAGAGCAAAGGTAAAGGACCCATCAAGGGTAAAGGAAAGAGTGAGGAGTCAACCTCACGGCCAGGAAAGGACTTTAGTAAAATCAAGTGCTTCAATTTTTATAAGAATGACCATTATGCATCACAATGTTTAGAGAAGAAGGGTAAATGGAAGTAACAGCGGAAGCAGGTAGCAACCTCTACAAAAACCGAAATGAACAAGTTTGTTGCCAAGTTCGAAAAATATTTCTCATTGGTATCTTGTATTTCTACCAACACGATTCCAAGGACTATGTGGTAGGTGGACAGTGGGGCATCTCAACATATGGAATTGGCCTAACAATTGTTTTATAGTATGAAAAATTAGGTCTCAGGAATACAGTTTGAGATTGGTGATGATCTCAAGTACCCAATAGCAGAAGTTGGTACTATTCCCTTCCAGCTCAATTCAGGTAATTCTTTATATTTTGACAATGTATTGTTTGTACCAAATCTCAAGAAGAACTTTCTTTCAATTTCAGTTATGGAAGATAAGGGATTTGTAGTGGAGTTCAAGAATCAATCGTCAGATTGAAGGAATCTAACCCAGATACAACTCAGGAAATAGAGGTTTGATAAGGTAATTTGTACAGGTTGCAGGGTGAACCTATTTGAGGCTTAGTGCATAATAGTGACAGCTTGTGCGAGTTGTGGCACAAGAGGATGAAGTACCTACATCATAAGGAATTTCCTATTCTAAGGAAGATAGTCATAGGTCTTCCAGAATTCAATATTGAGCAACATGGTGTGTGCAGAGGGTATACGTTTGGGAAGCATGACAAGGATGCTTTCCCAAGCAACGAGTATAGGTCTAAGGGGATTCTATACCTAATGCATTTGGATGTTTGTGGACCAATGTCAATAGCATCAATAACATGAAGCATGTATTATGTTTCTTTTATTGATGATTTCTCTTGCAAGACTTAGATCTTCTTAAATACCAAGGATGAGGTCTTTAGCAGGTTTCGGGAGTTCAAAGATCTAGTTGAAAACCAAACAAGGAACAAGATCAAAGTCTTGAGATTGGATAATGGGGGAGAGTGTACCTCCAAGGAGTTCAAGGGTTTCTACAAGGAGGCATGGATCAAGAGGGAGTTGACAGTTCTATACAACCCACCCATAGTAGAATGGGGTTGCAGAGAGGAAGAAGTGATCCATCATAGGGGCTATTAAGCCCACAATACATGACCAGGGCTTTCCCATGTTTCTTTGGGAAGAGGTATGTAACACAATAGTATACATTCAAAATGGATGTCCTCATAAGATCCTAGAGGAAAAAACACCAAAGGATTCATTCACTGGTGTGAAGCTAGAGGTGATTCATTTATGTATCTTTGGTTGTCCAATTTATATCCATGTATTGATAGAGAAGAGAAACAAATTGGAGTCTTCCAAAAGGAAGGGTTTTTTTTTGGGTTACAGTGAGACTTCAAAGGCTTACAGGGTCTATATTCCAAAACAAAGGAAGAAAATAGTAAGCAAGGATGTAAAGTTTGAGGAAGACTTTTCATCCAAGAAGTCTCATGAGCCTACTTCAATGGCAGAGGATGAGGTGCAAGAATTTCCAAAGGTTGAGATGAGGTCACCATTGATTTATATGGAGGTACAATAGCTTTCATGTGAACAAGGGGTAGACAGAAGCCCCTTCCACTTCTATCGAGAGACCTCGATGTTTCAGTTAGACATTGAGGGATGCTCAAGAGAATGTTGAGACTCCTAGGAGCACATTATGAGAGAGCAGACCTTCAAAGAAGTTTCTAGAGTATATGGCATTGATGAGAAACATTCTAGATTCTGAGCTTTCATGTTTTCAGGAGGCAGCATATCGATAGGTATGGTGGGATGTCATGGTGGAGTACACCTCTATCATGAAGATGATGTTTGGGGCATAACACCAATACTGGAGGGGAAGTCAATATGATTTTCATGTGGCTCTACAAGGTCAAGCATGCAACATATGGAAACATTGAGAAGTCCAAAGCAAGGCTTGTGGAAAGGGATTTATCCTACATATATGGAGTGGACTACGATGAGACATTTGCTCCAATCACTAGGTACACTTCCATTAGAGAAGGTATGTCCTTGGTTTCATTTATGGGATGGAGGATACATTAAATGGATGTGAAGATAGCTTTCCTTAATAGGATCTGTTGGAACAAATATTGAAAATTTCTAAACATAGTGTCTTTCGCCAAAATTTAGGTCAGTTGCGCCAGTTAGTTTTAGAACCTTATCGCCTAGCGTAAGCTTGTATAATCGTTAAGTCCTTGTGCCACCCGGCGCAAACCTTTCCGTTGTAGTAAAACCTCTAAACCTATCATTATTTTCGCCGAGTTTCTCTATCGTCGAAATCTCAAATATTTGAAGTCTCTGAAGGTCTCCTATTGGTCTTATTTCGCAATTCTTTGATTGTCGAAATAAGCCTAAAAGTGTCAAATTACAAAAAAAACAAACTATAAGTTTTGTTTTTTATATTATTTTATATAATTTTAAATTAATATTTTATTTGACTTTAAAATTTGATTTAGCCAAACCCTTTGCACCTATTCTCTTTTATAAAAATCGTTGGGTCCACTATCCTTCACGTCCCAATCTCCCAACTATCCACCGAAAGCCATACGCATGCCAAGTCACAAGACAACTCATACAAAACTCCAAGGAGAGAATCCACGAGAGCACCAGGGCCAAACACCCACGATATGACACCAATCGGCTGAGACCAAGCACTCAAGTGCCACACATTAAGCCACATGGAGAAAGAGCTCATGAGAAGGCCTGAAAAGAGTGTAATATGCGCAAAGAAAATCGCTATAAGGGTTATACATAAGAGTCACATTCCTTTTCGGGATTTTGACTGTCGGAAGAATGCTAATAGGCCACTCCTCCTTTCCCCCGAAGCCCGAAGGCTCGACATCGGGGTTCCAGCCTTACGCATAAAATGTTGATGGGTTAAATGTTCCAGCTATCAAACAAAAACGCCCTCTGTCAAAAACAAAAAGGAAAGAAGTCGAGATTTTGAGTATTCTCACGCATTGGCAAAGAAATATGTTGCAGACATCACTGTTGTTGTTATTGATGAAAATAGCAAGGATGCAATAGTAGATCATGATGCACAATTATCCAGTATCCATTGGCATCTGGCTCAAGGTGGTTTTGAGGAGTTTCACTTGATGGAGAGACTTGGTGAAGGCAAGAAGCCTACTGTTGTTATTGGAGAGCTGTTGATGACTTGAATCTTGATTTGGTGGTGCTTAGCATGGAATCCATCCACTCAAAACATGTCGATGGGAATTTGCTGAAAGAGTTCATTCCTTGCCTCGTTCTTTTGCTACCACTATAGTTCGAGTCTTGCACGGCTGATTGCACTGATTTAAAATTTCTTATCATGAAGAACAACTTAC
Source organism: Picea engelmannii (assembly GCA_009831015.1). Lineage (NCBI taxonomy): Eukaryota > Viridiplantae > Streptophyta > Pinopsida > Pinales > Pinaceae > Picea > Picea engelmannii. Next base: position 333,738 of record ML787989.1, read on the forward strand.
AAGTGTCATATTTTTTCGTTAAGTTTGTTTTTGATAGGTGTGTATTTTTCAAGCACATCTTGTTAAAGAAAGGATATGCGAAAGAGTTGAGGAATGCAAGGGGTTATCCTGAACTATAGAGATCTTGTGCAATTCATTTTTGTTAAAGAACAAGTTTTCATGTGGATTATTAGCAGCAATACCTTAATGTGAAAATGGTACAAAAATGATAATTCCATTGCATGTAGTAATGAATCTAGAGGATGTTGTTGTAACTGGTGTAGATGAGTGTCTGAGAAGGCACGGGAAACAAATTTTTCATGGTTGTATGGTTCTGGTTTGCAACCTCATGATAGCGGTGCCCAATGTCATATATTTAATGAGAAAGCCAAGAGAAAAGGGTCAAAGGTTTATTGATATAGACATGTTCGAGTGGCAGTAGTACTGTTCAATAACAGTCTTTGGAAACTTTTTTTTTCCCAATTGTTTCCCATATGCAGAGAAACATCTAGTGCAACGAGGACCATCCAACAAGCATTTAAATATGGATAATGATGCCAGAGATAGATCTGAGTAATGACTGGAGGTAGACTTGTGCCTATGGATTTCGAGCTGTAGAATTCATAGTTTTGGGCTATTGGTGAATGTCTCAAGGTCATATTACAGACCACTAGATAATGAGTACATAACAAGAAGAACTATCCTTCTTTTTGCAACAAAGCCATATCACTAATACGAAGGATATTAGATTTGTATCTCATGAAAAGAAATAGAACATGGCAGCTTTAGCAGGCATAGAAAAGTGTTACAGCAGTCAGCAACAACAATCAGATTGCCAATGATTATGGTAACTGTAACGAATATATGTTGAACAAAATATAGTAAATACATCAAGGAACAAACGAAGAGTCAGACGAAGTGCCAGCATCTCCAATTGAAAACCAATAATGTATGCATACTATTAAAATCGTATTCTATTTTTAGGCAAAGGTTGTGGGTAACCCAAAGGTTTTTTTAGTTGAGACAAAATTTGTATAAATAAATAGATTGTAGATATATTTGAGGAGGGGGAAACAACCCGAGAGCCTTTTGGGGGTTGGGTTTGTAATGCCATTTCTTTCAGAAAATATATAACAGAATGCCAAGAGATTATATACCTCGCCACTGTGTAATTTTGTCTTTTCTTGTATTGTTTTCTTAGGTTTACATTCATTCGTTCTTCCTTCTTTTACATATTCATCTTGTAATGACTCTAATTTAGTAATACCATTGTTGTAGTCATTTATTGGGCAGCCTGTTAGGTTCATCTTTTCCTCTATTTATGCTGTGAGCAAAACAAGACCTATAGCTTGACTGTTCATGCCTAGATTACAAGTTATATATATGCATGTTTGTCTTTCAAAGTTATTTGTCATTCCTCTGTTGAAATACAGATTAGACTTATCGGAATTAGATACCTAACTCTTTGTTTCAGTCTCTTTCATCCCCTATCTTCTATCCATCTTCATTATTTTAATTAAATTAGGCAAATGAGGTTATGCCTTATCGTTTCTGATTTATAAATGATTGAAAAGCTTGTTTCGGACCTAGTTCTAGAAGCCTCATATGACTAATCAATCAACAAATTATTATTTCATTCAAAATGTGCTAAGGCTTGGCTCTATTACATCTTAGAACCAACTCTTGCGACAACATTTTCTGGCGTCGTCGTCGGGGACGGAGGAACGAATTTATCTTCCCTGGGATATGACAACAATTTTAGACCTATTCCTTGATGGTGAACAAGGCATAGACATTCAATTGGTCGTGATCATTCATCTGGCGACTCCTTGGTTCGAAGACTCTACATGATTCACCGGTGACTCCACTGGTCTCAAAATGTCGAATTCATTTGTTGCAAGGTTTGTTCCTCTAGACTTTACAAATGTTTATGGTTTTCCAAACACTGTTCCAAAGATTAAAATTTGGGAAGATGTCCTTCCTAAATTTGGAGGATATGCGGACGAAAATCCTACTCAACACTTGTTTGAATTCCACAAGATCATGGAGGAATTAAATGTACATCATGAAGATGTACTCATGAATCTCTTTATGTTTTCGTTGGAAAGAGATGCTAGACTCTGGTATAAATATTTACCTCATTCCAGTATTCCTTCGTTGAAAGATTTTCACACAATTTTTCATCAACATTGTAAGAGGATCTATTCAACTAAAATCCTTTTTGACAATTGTTGCAATATAGAATTCATAAGACAAAAAGATCAAACAAATCCTCTTGAAGAGGAGGAAGGAATAACAGAAATTTCTAAATTCGATGAAGATAATCAGTATGAAGAAGAGTTGGCTTATAAAGAAGCAAAATATGATAGCTCTTGTGATCATATTCAAGAAGAAGATCAAACCAAACTCCATGAATATGAAGCAGAAAGGTCAGAAGCCCTTCAAACCGATCGCAACCAGATTTGTTGCAGCGATGAGGAGGAAAACGCTTTTTCAAAGGAAGAGCTAGATTCAAGCTCATTCGTATATAACTCTATTTTTAATTCTGTTGTTCAAGAGAAATACGTTCATAATGAGTTTTTTAATATTAATGATGTTGAAGATGGTTTAATTGTAAAACATGATGATGAAATCATTGGTTTAAATATTCATGAAGACCAACAACTTATGGAAGGTCATATACAATCATTGTTTGTTGATATAGAACATAGTCATTTTGTTATGGCAGAATCCCTTACTTATCAGTTTCATGATCAAGTAAAGGCCCTGAAATATGACGAATTGTATGTCACCAATAAGCCATTTCATGAAGAGTTTCAGGAGGATTGTAATCATCTAAATGTAATAGAGATTTCAGGTATGATCATTGTTGTAAATCCTCATGAAAATCAGTCCATGGATATTCATCCATCTTTGCTAGATCCTCACAAAACAAAAATTTATGAAAGTCAATGTTTCGGAATGTGCTATGAGCAGCATGTTTATGATGAATATCCAAAAGAGAAAGAAGAACATATTTGTTTTTCATCGCAAACAAAAATTTACGAAAGTCCTCCTTTGTTTGATGAATATGATGAAAGTGTTTTTGAAGATGATGAGCAGTAAGAAACTTTGGTTCAACAGGAAAGCAATCAACAACATCATGAAAGAGATCAGCCTATGTATGACAGTTATCAAGAAGATCTTTGGACAACAGATGAAGGACATAAGCAGGGGTTACTGAAACAATTGATCTCTCCTCCCTGCTTAGAAACTATTGAGCAACAGACCAGTAAGTTCAATGCGACACTTTTGCACTAGTGGAAGAAAAAATCAGTAGTGGACAAAGTGTGCAAAAGCATTTCAGACAGCTTGCCCAGTAGGAAGAAGTATGGATTAATTGTGGAAGTGGTATATCTCTTCCCTTCTATGATCCTGTAGCAGTTTATATGGAATAAAAATGGGGGACTGAGTTTTTTATTTCCATCTTCTTGAAGTCTAAATTTCAAAACTGTAAGTACCTGCTCCCAGGGCATGTTTTAAAATTTGTAGCTGCTCCTGTCATTTTTTGTGCTCAAAGATGGAAGCATAATTAAGTTTGTTAGTCGGATATTTGTTTGGTTGGTTTGTAAATTTTCCTATACTTGAACAAAGAAGTGATATCAGTTAGAGTAGGCGATGTATATAAATAAGCTTGACTTTGAGCATTAGAGTATAGCGATGGTTTTCAATATGTTTCCAGTTCAGTTTGGAATCCAGTATGTTTTTGTTGTAAGTGTAAGTTTTAAACCTGTGAAGTAAAGCAATGCATATAGATTCTTAAGCAATACATAAATTAATCAATGGCTCATACACAGAGTACACAGAGATTTTATACCGGAAACCCTCAACCGGGAAAACCTTTCTTATTTTCATTATATTGAATTTTTCCTGCTCCCCTTCTAGCTCAGCCCAGTCAGGTCCTTACCTTCCTGTAAGGTTATTACTATTTTGGTCTTGCTTGACTAGACTGGTATTCCCTGTCAGGTCCTCAGCTCAGTAAGGTCCTCAGCTTAGTAAGGTCCTCAGCTCAGTCTTTGGGGGAAGAAATAAATATAGGCTTATCACAAGCCAGAGCTCAAAAGGTTCTCCCCTTCTAGCTAAGCAAAGTACAGTTCGCCATACAATATATACAATGTTTTTAGGTATTCTGTAGATACCAAAACCCTAATCCCTTAATCCGGGATTAATTTACAAATCCGCTAAAAATCATCAGACGCAATTGTCGTATCTGACGCACCCACACACACACACATGCAAAGAATATAACACATACCAGTCCAAGCCACGGGAAAAGAAGGGTCATGGGAAGACAAAGAAGGACACCGAAAAATGGTGTGATTTCCACCAAATCCCCTGGCACAACACCGATGAATGTCTCTCAAAACAGTAATTTGTGGTCGAGATCAAAGACAAGGAGTCGAACCCTGATTCAGAATATGATTCTGAAAATACTGGTAAAAGACAGATCATCAACGCAGACCCCACCTCTATTGTTGCGACCGCAACAATTCAACCAGAAGAACCAACAAATCCAGAAGAGGGGGAGCGACTTTTTCATTCACAGATGTGGGTGAAGGGGACCCCGCTGCATTTTATTGTTGATAGCGGAATTCATAAGAACCTCATCTTAGTAGAGGTCGTCAAATAGTTGGGATTGTCGAAAACACCACACCCGCAACCATACAACATCAAGTGGCTTTGCCAGGGACGAGATCTTTGCGTCAGCCAACAGTGTCGATTGTCATATGGCATCCAACCCTTCAAGGATGAGGTATTATGTGATGTTGCCCCACTGGATGTCTGTGATGTTCTCTTGGGCCAGCCATATATGTGGAAACACCATGCTATCTATGAATCTCGACCCCGTAGTGTCATTATTACTCTGGGGGGAATCTCTACAGGATACCAGAGGTAGTTCCAACTACTGTCCCACCTAAACAGTGTTGCAAGGTAGTATCTCATACTACAAAATTCATCTTCTCCACAATCCATTCAAAAGGGGAACAAAAGGATATTGCAACCACTACAGCCTTGGCCCAAGCACCTTTTATCCATGAGAAGCAAGTTGACAAGGTTGCATCAAAGCACAAAGATTCCTTCTGCACACAGTCATATCATGTAGCCAAACCAGTTAAAAAGGTCCAACCCTTCCAGCCTCAGGTTTGTGATAGCCTTCAACAAGCTAAGCAACACCACTTCTCCAGCAAGGCAAGCAGATCACCAAGATTCAGATTCAACAATCACTTTCCCCTCTCCCTCAGGAACTCAATGTAATGGAGACCATTGCTTCCTAAGGAGGGAGGATTGATCCAGGTGGATATCGGTGGCCACCCACCTTCTCCAACTGGCCCAAAACATGTTTCTGACAATTTTGGTAATTTATTATTTTTAGTAGTTTTTAACTTATGGGGCCATTTTAAGGCCCTAAACGATGTTTTTTTGAGAAAAAGGGGAGGAACATGGATCATAGATCAATCTTTCTCACCCAAAAGTTGTAGTTCTCGGATAGATATTTCCAACGAGCTATTGAGCACCCCAAACAGAGATCGTATGCAAAAGTTACGCCCCTGGTAAGTTGATGTATCAACTACCCCCATCGGGGCACACAAACCTTTTGGCTTTTCATCTTCTGGGTTTAGGGTTTTGGATTTTACTGATGTTAAAAATGCCCTTAGAGCCTCATTGTAATAATCATCTTCTCACGGATGCGAGTAGCTGTCACATCTCTTCTCAGAGATAAGCTACCACCATTCTAGCGAGTCTTTCACTCTGTATTTTACAGTCTCTGTACATTTATTTCGTTAATAGAAATCGTGTATTACTGTATATTTGTGACTCTTGTTTTATTTCCGATATATCTCTGTTATATTGTTGTCTCTCTTACAATATCTCTAAATATTTATGTGTTATATCTCCGCTCTCATTTCGTACCGAAAATAATCCGGATCAATGAGGAGCAATACATGAGATGGACCAAACTCCGGCAAGAGAGGGGCCATGGATGTGGTAAATGAATAGTATTACCCTGTTGGACACTATGAGGAGCAATACATGAGATGGACCAAACTCTGGCAAGAGAGGGGCCAAGCAGTTCCGGATTTCACCAATACCTTCCATACCTTACGCACCAAGATGGGTATCAAAGACTCTGAGCAACATCTGGTTCTGAAACACTACGGGGCTCTACACAGATACATCCAAACTGAAATGGATTTTTTGGACATCTCATCACTCGGTTCTTCTTATTGATATGTTGTTAAAATCAAGCAGAAATTTAAGCACCAGAACAAACGGGATTTCAGGTCTGCAAATCCGTAAAAACCAAAGTATGAGAAAGACAACCCTAACAAACAATCTCCCGAAAACCAATCCAAGCCACGGGAAAAGAAGGGTCATAGGAAGACAAAGAAGGACACCGAAAAATGGTGTGATTTCCACAAAATCCCCTGGCACAACACCGATGAATGTCTCTCAAAACAGTAATTTGTGGCCAAGATAAAAGACAAGGAGTTGAACCCTGATTCAGAATATGATTCTGAAAATACTGGTAAAAGACAGATCATCGACGCAGAGCCCACTTCTATTGTTGCGACCGCAACAATTCAACCAGAAGAACCAACAAATCCAGAAGAGGGGGAGCAAATTTTTCATTCACAGATGTGGGTGAAGGGGACCCCGCTGCATTTTATTTTTGATAGTGGAATTCATAAGAACCTCATCTCAGTAGAGTTCGTCAAACAGTTGGGATTGTCGACAACACCACACCCACAACCATACAACATCAAGTGGCTTTTCCAGGGACGAGATCTTTGTGTCAGCCAACAGTGTTGATTGTCATATGGCATCCAACCCTTCAAGGATGAGGTATTATGTGATGTTTCTCCATTGGATGTCTGTGATGTTCTCTTGGGACAACCATATATGTGGAGACGCCATGTTGTTTATGACTCTCGACCCCGCAATGTCATTGTTTCTCTGGGGGGTCATCTCTACAGAATACCAGAGGTAGTTTTGACTATTGTTCCACCTAAACAATTCCGCAAGGTAGTATCTCATACTAAAAAATTAAGCTTCTTCACAATCTGTTCAAAAGGTGAACAAAAGGATATTGTAACCACTACAGCCTCGGCCCAAGCACCTTCTATCCAACATAAGCAGGTCGACAATATTGCAGCAAAGTGTAAAGATTCCTTCTACACAGAAGAATATCGTGTATCCATAATGGTTAAAAAGGTCCAACCCTTCCAGCCACATGTTTGTGACAACCTTCAACAAGCTAAGCAGCGCAACTTCTCCAACAAGGCAAGTAGCTCATCAAGGCACAGATTCAATAAACGCTTTTCGCTCTCCCCAGGCAGTCAACGCAATGGATACCATTGCTTCCTAAGGAGGGAGGATTGATCCAGGTGGATATCGGTGGCCACCCACCTTTTCCAGCTTGCTCAAAACAATTTTCTGGTAGTTTTGGTATTTTACTATTTTTAGCAGTTTTTAACTTTTGGGGCCATTTTGAGGGCCTAAATGAAGGTTTTCCCGGATCAAGGTTCTCAACGATAGCCAAAGGCTCTGATTGAGCCCCCTAAATTAATCTCCTCGATGATACCTTTCCAACAAGATATCGTGCACCTAAAATGGAGATTGTATGCAAAAGTTACAACCCTGGGAAGTTGATGTACTAACTTACCCAAACGGGGCCCACGTGACTTTTGGCGCTTCATCTCCTAGGGTTAGGTTTTTGGATGTATAGGGTTTTTGACGTTCCTGATTATTGTAAAAAGGCATTCAGAGCCTCATTGTAATCATCTTCTTGCGAATGAGCGCAACCGTCACATCTCTTCTCAGAGATAAGCTGCCACCATTCCAACAAGCTTGTTTTCTGCTGCATTTTACAGTTTCAACTTATTTCCTTATTGAATAGAAAACCAGTTTTACTGTATCTCTGTTATTTTGTGTTAATCACCTATTAATAATCTGTAGTCATTTCATTATGCTCATAAAATCCGGATCAATGGGCCCATGGGCATTGGTAATGGAATATATAGCCCTGTGTTATGTGAGTGTCCTTTAACCATTGGAAAAATCCTATATAACCATTGGACATGGTTATATATTTTTTCATCTACAGTCAATAATACTCATCTTCGATTAAGAATAACGTCTTATCCTTTCCAAACTGTCCTTCCAAACCACTATTGTGAAGTTCTCTGATAATATTTTCCCTGATTGGACCAATTGGAATGCTTAGTTTTTTTCCTTTGAAGAGGTATCCATCTTGCATAAAATATTCATCCTAAGTAAGATCCATGTTCCTAGTGACTAAATTATTTAACTGTTCCACAATCTCCCGAATATCATTATTAGATGCATAGAGATCTTTTAATGCAACAAACCCAATTACTTGATTTTCCATGGTTGTCAAAAGAATAGTGCACCAACTCAAAGCATCTGCAACTTGATTCTATCGTTCTGATTTGTGCTTTAGAACAAAGGTGTAGCCTTGTAAGAAAGATACCCATTTTGCATGTCTATCGTTTACATATTTTAATTGAATGTGATCAGTAGATAACACAAACTCTTTAGGCTCTAAATAATTCTTCCAATGTCGTAATGCTTGCACAATTGCATAAAAGTATACATCATATGTGGAGTAGTTCTTTCTTACCTCATTCAACTTTCACTAAAGAATACAATTGGTCTACCTTCTTGGCTAAGTACAACTCCAATGCCTACATGTGAAGCATCACAGTCTACCTCAAACACTTTATCAAAATAT
>ML787989.1:360369-371775 GCA_009831015.1 Picea engelmannii
GACCTATGATGGGTAGTGTTATAACTTATAACAATACTCCCCTAGATGAAGCCATTTGACCCATGCTTCCTGTTGTATTTCCACATAATTACTGAGATATCCTTCCACCCATTTATTGACTATTTATGTTTGTCCATCAGTTTTTGGGTGGTAGCTCATACTAGTGGTCAACTCAGTTCCCACTGCCAACAAGTCTAAATAACTCCTGCCATAAAGTGCTCATGAAGCTGCTATCCATGTCATGCACAATATTTTTGGGTAATCCATGCAATATGAAAACTTCTTTGAAGGATGAATCCAATCCTTGGAGCTTGGATTCAAAGGTTTTGAAGGTTGATTCATGGTAGACAATTTAAAAAATATATCAGTAATACTAAATGTAATCTTACAACTATGTTTTCATGTTTGCATGATGAAGAATTTGTTGTAGATTTAGTCCATGGTTTAATGGTTTGATCTAGTTAGAGGTTATGGGTTAACAACCTCATCCATATCATTCTTTTAAAACTGAAATGGTAGCTTAAAAAATCCACTTGCATCATGTAACTAATGTTACATTTTGTTGAGGCCTTAAAGAACACGGGCATGAAGCTTGAAGAAGATTCCCCTGTGAAGAAAGTTGTGCATGCATGCCACATGCAATAGAAGAATGAAGATGATGCTACCAAGAAGGCATAGCAACTCCTACAAAGAAGAAGATGAGCATTGTTATAAAGAAGCCCTCCTCTTGTGAAGAAGTTGTGAGGCTTTGATGGTGCTCAAATCCACATGCAATTTCTTCTCTCCTTGAGTCATACGCTCCAACTTTTTAATTGCCACGAGAGAGTCATCTATTAGATTCCTTGAATAAATGGTCAAGACAATCTAGATGGTCGTCTAATAGATCAGATGGACCTAAGTTTTGGAAAAGTTGGCATAGGGACATCTACTTCTATAAAAGTGATGAGAGTGAATATGGTTTATTACAAGTATTTTATTTTTTATTTTTTTCTTTCTTTGGTCCATTTTATATGTTTTTTGGGGATATATAGTTTTGGGTGTTTGCATTATTTTTTTCGTACTATCATGTGTAACATAGATCTTTGTATGCTTCTTAAGCTTCCTAGATTCGTAATAGATCACATGCCCATTCTAAGGAAGGACTCCACCAAGTCCCTCTTTGCAAGCATCTATACATACCACAAAATCTTCATTTGCGTTAGCAATCTTAAGAATGTGTGAACTAGTAAGAAATTCCTTTAACTGTTAGAAGATTTCTTCACACTTGGGTGTTCATTCAAATTTAATTCCCTTTTTCTATAAAGGTGTAATGTGATGAGAAATCTTGGAGAATCCTTCTACAAATATTCTATAGTATCTAGCTGTAACATCCCGCTCGTGCACGCACTTTTGATATGACTTGTTCCTTGAGGACACTTGCGTGCAAGTAATCCAGTTCAGTATATGATTGACGGTTTCAATTTTGGATTTTGATGTTGAGATTGGGATTTATGATGTTATGTTATGTTATGATGTATAGACAGGTGCTATTGACTGGTTTCTCCTGAGTGTGCAGGAAGCTTGACGGATTGAGGATGTCGATGGCATCGATGGACCTCTTTGGACTCCAGATCGAGTCAGGAGGTGGATTGTTTATGGTTTGCTTATTTTTGTTATCGCATATGTGACATATGACTGATATAATATGATGTTGTTTATGGATCACTGACGTGTTTGTTGATGGATGCAGATTGACGATAACTTGCTAATCAGACTCACATTTGGAGTAGAGGGGTCATGCATGACAACCAGAGTTATTGAGGGAGAGGTGTGGCAACAACCCTACCACAACCTACTAGCACTCCTGCCGTGTCTCAAACTGTAGGTTAACGATTACCTATTTCGAAAGATCCATGATGTCATGAGGGTAGTCTGTGACAGTCGCTCATGATGATTCTATGGGGCGTGCAATAAGGCAGGGTCCTTATTCCTTAGAGGCCCTTAGTCTCCCATAAGGTCACCTAACAGAGTATTGACTCTAGGGGTTTGACGTCTACCAAAATCATATAAGAGGCGAGTGGCACCCTTGGAGCACATACTACGTCTTGAAGGGCACGTCGCGCAAATAAAACAGGAATGCAAGCGAGAAACTCTTGGAGCACGTAGTGCATCTTGAAGGGCACGTCGCAGTTTTAACTCGGGTAAGTTAATAAACCTAGTACCTAGAAAACTATTCCTCCTTAGGACCTAGTCGGCCTTAAAATAGATGATGGTATGAGTAAAGTTTAATAACTAATTGTTCCCTTAAAAACTGTCACCCAACCTAGTGAAATTAAAACCTAGGTCTAAGTAGAACATGCGAACAAAGAAAAACTAAATAGACATGTAACAAGAGGGGGTAAAGAAAATTCAAACATTATTTATTAAAGTAAAAATTATAATGGAGGATTAAATTACTAAAAGGGTAAATGGTTGTTTTTGTCTAAACTTAGTTAAAAAGAAAAAGGGGAAACTTAAAGAAAAAGGGAAACTTAAAGAAAAGGGGAAACTTAAAGAAAAAGGGGAATGCCTAACTTAGTAGGGAATCTAGCCTTTGGAACTTTCTATTTGTGAACTCAACTAAGCTTTAAGTAAGGCGTAATTCATTTAAGAAATGTAAGGGAATAATAGGACACCAAGGAGCGTTTCTAGGAATGCTTTTAGGTGGGTGAGGGAAATAGGCAAATTTAATTAATTAACAAATTGTTTTTCTAGTGCGACTAAGGGATCGGGTGACATGTGTACGAGGGAGGTTTGTCCTAATTAAATTTAATAAAAAAGAATCTAATGAGGGTTTGGGAAACTAATCACTAAGAAAAATCTATAAAAAGGATGATAGAGGAGGAGTATGGATCACAACTGGTAGGCGTAAGGTTACATTGTTGGTATTTTGTGGACCGATTTTTCTTGTGAGATTTGGGATGCCCAACTTGATAGGGAGTGGTAGCTCGACCTTGCGAGATGAGCTGGGAGCTAGATTTTCTATGGCTTTTGTGTGTGTGGCCCCTTTGTGGCTTGGGGGGCTCAGGGGGAAGAAGAGTACCCCTAGCATTGGCTGGGAGGTACCAGTGAGGTCTGAACGATTAGCAAGCGGGAGCAAGGAGGATGACTACTAGTCGAAAAACATCAACAAGTCCATCCAACGGTTATGGTAATCTTGTTAAGTTGTGAATTTTGTTAAAAATTTATGTATGTAATATCTAGAAGTATGGTCGCAACGCTTATGGTAATCTTATTAAGTTATGATTTTTTGTTAAATTTTTTCTCTATGTACTCTCTAGAAGTCTTGCCACAATGGTTACAATGATTTTAAACTGTAATAGATGTATTAGAGCTCTGTTATAATTGTGCTAAAATCTTATTTCGAATTGAAATTTCTTGAAAATATTCTGTGTAATGAAAGGAGTTGGTTCTTGATGCCCCTTAAACCCCTCATCTAAGTCACTGGAAAAATTTTGTTAGCTTCCTTCCTTTTGTGCAACCCTCGAACCTTGTTTTTCTTGCTACTGGTTGAGATTCCCTTGGGATCGCTAGAGCCTACTGAACCGCTGCTTTTAGTTTCCCTTGTCTCGTTGCAAATCAATCTGATCGCTACCCTTAATTTCCTTTTCCTTTTCAACTGTTCTTTACCCTTTTGGAGCTGAGAGCTGATCTATTTCCTTATCTCACCCACAACCATATGCGCACAGTATTCTTGCGATTCCTTTAATGGCATGGTGGCAAATGACCATTGTCTTAGGGAACTTTTTTTTGCTTAATCAATTTTTTCCTTATTCTTTAAACTTTACCCAAACTGTTGTTGCTCACTCCCACCTAAGGTTGGAATTTGGATTCCTCTTTACCCGTCCAACAAATTTTTTTTGACGTTTTGACTATCTATATTACCCGTCAAAAAATGTTATGTCTAAATTTATGGCCTTCAACAATGAAGGTTTTATAGGAATTTAACATTTCAATAATAAAGTTTTGATTAAAAAGTCAAGATATTATCTTGATAAAAATGCTTGTAAAACACCTTAATAAACTTGGAAAATTGGGGAATACAACTAATTAATATTCAATGATTAGGTAAGGGAAAGAAAGCATGTTTTATGAGGAGCAACCTGACCTGTATGAATTGAAAGACACTGAGCATCAGACGATTGATTTGTGAGAGTCCTTAGCGATTCTGTGGGAATATTATTCTCCTTTCGAGGGATGAAAAGTCTCTTACGATACTATCCTTGTTTGCCATACGCAAGGCTAAATTCCGCATTACATCATGCTGAGAAAAATAGAGCTCGGAGGCACATGTATAGTCGACGACGCCACTCCTAACACATCAAATTATCAAAAAACATACCAATAATAGTGAACTCAAAAGCTCCTTTGATCTTTAGTTTGAGACAACATATCGATTGATTTTACCCTGGGGTTTCTAATTATTTTAGAGAATGAAAGGATCCACATGCAAGAAGTTAGAGATAAAAAACAGGTATGACGCGGGCCAAGAAGTCAACAAATTATAGAACAATGCATATGTAAACAAATTCCTTATCCGGGATTGCCTGTTAAATTTATGAGATTTATTTTACTAAACAAATGCCTGCCTTTTACTAAGTTGCAGTAGGGTGAAGTGGGAATTGATTGGGGCAGGCCTTTGGGTATTTTTAGACTGCGTGTGTGGATCGAGTCCATCTCCCGGCTAGAACGCTTATTCCAGAGACATTTTTTTGTGAACGATTTGGTCCTGCCATCACTCCTGCCTAAATGACATCGTATCACTGCAGGCCGCCTACTGTATTCCAGCGGATTTAACACAGAAGTCATTTTTCATTTTTCTTTATATGATTTCTGCAGTTGGATTGTTTTTATTATGTAGAGGTAACTTTGACGTCAGTTAAACTGCTGTAGTTGTTGTGAATTTTCGCCGCGCCAAAATATTGAAGTATGATTGATTGAGCATTTGGAATCTTTTGCGCCTTTGAAGAAATGTTACTTTGTAATTAGATTACCTGCGCCTGGGAATTAGGTTAATGATTAAATGCTTTAGTGGTTAGCCTTCATCTCGCATGAATATTGTTGAATTATGTTTAATCTGGTAATTGGACCACGTGCGCACCTTGAAATTCACGTGGATCAAATGTTGAATTCATGGTTGAGTTAAATGCACGTTTGGAATTAAAATAGATGTTGCCTTGCACTGGGAAAATAAAATAAAGTTGATTTCAGTACGCCTTAACTTATGTCATTGTATGAATGATTTAGTAATTCAATTCTCTTGCGCCATGATTTAGATGTGATGTTGGTGATAAGTTGAAGATGACCCTTTCACTTGAATAAATTATGGTTAGAATCGATTGATTGATCGAGTTGATGTTAGACTTGATTGTGATGTGCTAAGCAACACCACTTTCTATGTTTATGTGTCACTATTCCTTCTTGATGCGTTGAATGCATTGTTATTGATATTAATGATGAGAAGTTGGTAATGCTTTTACTTATGTGTCGTTTTTCAATCTTGATGATGCATTGATTTTATGTCATTACAAATTTTGGATGCATCGGTTGCAACGTTATTTGATTATGATTTGAGACGATAGTAATTCCGTTGTCTGTGATGTCTTCAATTTGTGTTTCTTGATTCATATTGTTGACGTTAATTTCCTTTTGTTTAAAAAAAAAGTAAAAAACTACACGTCTCTTTTGTAGTCGTAATGAAAAGGATTGTGTTGGCACAGGGACAGACCCAGGGTTCAACGCACCAAAAAAACCCTAACTACCAGCCCTTTCGACAACGCCTGTGAAGCATATGAAGTCTCACTTGAGGTAGAGGCAGGGGTGGTTGCAGGACTCGGGTGTTTGCAGCCTTAGCTAGGACACATATATGTGATTATAATACTTAACAAAGCACTTAGCACCGACAGTTCATCAATATTTAACCACTATTCTACTGCGTAGATAAAATAGAGCATCACATCATTCACTCAGATCTAATGTATTTAGGCACTGTCATAGAGAGGTAGATTAGATCTAGAAGATTCAAGCACTAAGCACATTCACATAAGTCATATCTAACATCCATATACATCATTAGCACAAAACATATACAAATCTATCTATCTATATCAAAGCACTTAGCAAGTAAAGACATAAACACATCAAGACATTGCACAAAGCATATAAACACAACATTTACGTGGTTCACCGCCACCCTGGGGCTACGTCCACCAACTCTTCTTCTTTATTATCTTCGGTTAAGCTTCTTACAGGCACATAGCATCAAAATCCTACTCTACAGAAGACAGGAGATCTGCGCACACTCCTCCAGATCCTCCTTCTTACAACTCCTTGCACATAGCTCTGCAAGCCTCACACAGTATGCACAAAGCACTTACAATCCTTCAATCACATGGATCTAGCACTTAGCCATTCATTTTAACACTTAGCCCAATATCACACAAATATGCATATCTTGTCCTCCTCTTACATAGCCTAGACATCTATTTATACATTACAAAATAGGCCTAAACATGGGTAAACCCATGGGTCAACATCCCATACCTGTTACATAATCCCAAATCCAAAAACGGACCCAAAAAGGGGCCGAGATCTTATGATCTCTGCTTCATCTTGCGCTCCTTCTTCGACAGGTTATCGAAGTCCCAAAATAGGTCAAACTTGACCAAGGATCTCCCAAAACTTAGTCAAGGGCCAATAGGCCCCCAACACTCACCTGTGATTTGTCCCGAGTCACTCTGATCTGTGTAGTTCTGCTTTGAAATCCTTGAGCTTGGCTCGAGCTGCTTCGACTTGTTGTTGTGCCATGACCTCTTGTTCAACGCACTGTTGGATGACTACCTCATTCACAAGTTATTCTGGGCATTGTTCAGTTGCAATAACAACCTACTCCAGTTCTGTTCCTCGACCTTCGAATTCTGTGAACAATTGGTAGGCCTTATCTTGTACAGATTGGAGCCTCTGAGTTACTTCCATAACCCTGCTTTGGATAGTGTGGATCTGTTGTTTGGCAGTGCGTTGTTCTTGGGAGCGCTTCATTCTTTCCATAGCTAACAGGCACTTCAGCTACGCCTGTATCATTTCGGCTTGATACTCTGCCTCTTGGAGTTGCGACTCTAGTTCCTTTAGTTCTGGATTCTCTGTGAGTTGCTCATAGGTCTGGTCACTGCGATCAATAAGTTGCTTACATTCCATAGTAAGGAATTTTATTCTCTCAACTGCGCTTTGAGCAGTTGCTTATCTTTGGTCCCTTACATCCTGTGGAGGCTCGGGCACTGCGTAGAGCTCTAAGTCTGCGATGCGTTGCTATAACTGTTGGATAACTTCTGTGAGTTTTTTGACTTGCTGCGTGAGTCGATCCTCTGCCTTTATTTCGACGACTGTCACAGAGAGAAGTGCTCTGCTGACCATTTCTTTCACTGTGAGTTGCTCTGCAAGCAACTGTTAGTTTCCTTGTTGTATCTGTTCTTTTTCTTCATCGAACTTTTCTTGGAGAGCAATATTTTTTTGTTCTGTAGCTCGACGTTGTTCGACAAGTAATCCTTGTACTTGTGTTAAAGCTTGGGTTGGCTCATCTCCCAACTCTGGTTTTCCTGGCGCAGTGGAGACTGTGCGACTGGACTGAAGGGTTTGCTGAACCCATCGGAGTTCTACTTCAATCCTATCATACATTTCTTCCTGCTTGGTTTCTTGTTTGTCTGCTATTTCCAATGAAGCATCATTCAAGGCTGCTATGATGAAGTCAAAATCGTCGGAGGTGAGGACGGTCTGTATTTTGGTCATGGTAGATTTCGACTTTTTCTGGGAAGAAGGTATTCAGGGGGGAAACCTTCTCTTCTTCGAGGGATCCTCCTCATCTCTGGGTGGTGTTACTTCATTGGGCCTCTGTTCAGCTTCTACTTTGTCACCATCTCCTCGGTCAGGTGACATGGAAGTAGTCTTCCCTAAGGTGCTGCTTAAGTTTTGGACCTCCTCAGTCTTCTTCTGCCTAGGTGTATTATGTTCTTTATGGGTGTCCTTGGGGCTGTCAATATCAGATATCGTTGTGGGGTTGGTGGGGATAAGAAGGTCAACGGACCATTCCTTTGTGATTTCCTCTAGATCTTCTTCTGTAAGCTTATAATATGTTTGGAGATGTTCCTTATGTTCATCTGCCCACGTTGTAATGTAGGTGAAGTGTCGATCTGTGTTGAACTTCATCAGTGGTCAGAACCTCTATAAGGTGTTTGGAGTCATGTGAGGCTCGAATTTGATGGCTCGCTTTAGCTGGAGGTAGTATGTATGGAACAAAACATTCCACTGCCACTATTTTTTCATATTTGTTCAATACCACAAGTAGCAAACTTCGCGGCAAGTGGTTCGAACGGCTCTATGTCGGGGAAGGTCGCTCCTTCCGACATCTCCTAGGAAACAAATGCAATGAGGACCAGGAGCCAGCTGAAATGAAATTCATAACCCTGATCCTATGCTTCTCAGCAATCTAGCTCCAACTGGGTAACTAGGTACTTCACCCAATTCATCTGTAGGCCTTCCGCACACTTCCCTGCGAGGTCAACGACAAAGCCGGTGATCTGCGTAGGTCGATTCTTCCTTACTAAATTTCCAGCTATTAGTTGACATGCGAGGCGCACTGTGCCACTCTGGATGGAAGCTACCTTGTAGCCTCTTGTTCCCTTCTCAACATCCCCATAGGTGTCCTTGATCTTTTGTGCAAGTGCGCGATCTGCGGCTTTTCTTAGATAAAAGTCTTGCGGGTCAAGTCCTTGCATACTCAGGCCTGTGATCATATGGATCAGTGTTGGGTCAACTGTAATGTGGTAGTCTATCCATAAGTAGCCACCATGGTAACATGATAGTAGCAACTTGAAACAAGTGTTGACTTCCTGGTGTCTTCCGAAGTGTGGGATCTTCATTACATTGAAGAGGGTGTACTGCGCGAGGTCCATATTCTATTGTTGAGGGATTATCTTCGAGTTCTTTCCTTTAGTTATGGTCAGGTACTTGTATGGGGTGAGCATGCCATAGATATTGCGATCTCCGAGGTTAAATTCATTGAACTTTAGTGCTACGATCTTTCCCTGGTTTGCTCGAACTGCGTGTATCCCCTTCGAAAGGTACGCAGTACTTATGGTGTATTCGAAATCTCGTGGTGGGACGTAATTAGGAAATATGGTTGGAATTAGTTTTTCATTTGCGAGGTCATCTTTATGCTTGGCTCTCTTTTCTGCTAATGGTCGAGATGGCCCGACTTCGCGAACAGTTGACGGAGAGGCTTGCATCGTTCCCATCAATGAAGCTTGTACACCTGCAAACATCAACATGACTCTTTCAGTCACGAGGTCTATCAGAACTTCTTCGACAATTTTCTCTACAACGCTGAATTTGTTCGACCTACACGCTCAAGGTTGAAAATCTCGGGTTTGGGGAGTAATTTAGACAGTGCAATACGATAGAAGGCAATAACACAATGATCACTGTGTAAAATCAACGATTCTGTGGGCTCAGATTTGCGGTTAGCAAATGTATTCTCGGGGCATGGCACGATGAGATAAATAGAAAACTTGGGAATGAATCTCTTGCAACGAGTGATAATCCTTCATTAACTCTGTTCTGTCTGTTACAAAACAATCCAACGGTCTGGTGGCAAACCATAATTTCCTTTCTACTCGTTCGGAGGGTCATTCGAACGACTATATTGGTCCCAATGGCTATATTTCTTCGCCATGGCGAAGTGCCATGTGATGTTGTTCTGTTATACTGACGAAGTTCCAATTTTGCAAATTTTCCTTCTGCGAAATTCCCTCTGGAACCTTCTGTAACTTGTCGAGCTTAGCTCTCTTCTTAATTAGATTTCCACCCTTCTTCCCAGTGAGCTTCGTCTTGGTATTCCTTTTTCCATTCTGATTCTTATCTTCTTTTGGCATAGTTACTTCATGTTGCTGAGATTCTTTCCTAATATTCGAGGGTGACACTTCTTCTTTATCTGGAATAGATACTTCAATCTTCTAAGGGTCGTCTAGTGTTCTTACAACTTCGATATCCAATTCTCTGGTGTTAAATAGCTTCAATATGTTCTTCAATCAAGTGTGCAATCCTTCTAGTCATGAAATATTTTAACTCTTGCTTCTTCTGCTCTAAAATTTCTTCTTCTTCTTTCCTTCTGGCCTGATCTTTTTCAATCCAAGGTTTTCCTAGCAACATGGTAAATGGGGCGTTGTTCTCAATAAATCTAATAATCTCAAAATCTTCCTCTGTCGAAGTTACATTGGCATTCATAGATATCTTGGTGAGATTTCCACATAGGTTTATCAACTTTCCTCTAAATAGACCTATTCCTCCCAATGAAGGAGTCATGGTAGTCTTCCCTAAAAGTTCCCAAGTTCTTTCTGTCATGATATTCACCTGTGTTTCCTCATCTAGAACACAGTCAATGTCGAAGTCTCATATTCTTGCTTCAAGACATTCTTTTTCTTTGAAGGTCTCTGATAAGCTGACATGTCGGTGGTCATTCAGGGTTTCTCTTATCTGTAGCAATACTTTCTCGGATTCTTTCTTGGGTTCTGTCATAATCATAGTTTCTGGACCTGCCTTAGGGTTTTATTGTCTCGTGTTCATTACTTCAAGATTATCAATCATTATAGGGCAATCCAATACTTCATGGTCCATAGCTTTGCAACAAAGACAACTAGGTCTTCTCCCAGGGCATTCCTTAGCAAGATGTCCCGATTTTCTGCAACTGTAACAGAGGGTTAATCCTCTCTTTCTTTTAAATGATTCCCAGTTCTTTCTGTATTACGCGCTAGGATCATCGTAGCTAACCTGCAAACATTTCTTTCTAGGATCCTGCATATACTTGTTATTCCAAAATTTCTCTGACCTTCTCTGAATCCATCTTGAATTTTTTTGTCGAGATGACAAAACCCATAAATACTAAAATTTCTTGCAAGAACCTACATTTCTTCAAGTTTGCATAAAGCTTATGTTTTCTCAATGCATCCAATATAATTTTTAAATGTTGCAAGTGATCTTCTTTGTTGTTACTGGAAACTAGGATCTCATCAAAATAAACAACAAAAACTTACCAATATAAGGTCGAAGCACA
This sequence comes from Picea engelmannii, assembly GCA_009831015.1. NCBI lineage: Eukaryota > Viridiplantae > Streptophyta > Pinopsida > Pinales > Pinaceae > Picea > Picea engelmannii. Next base: position 371,489 of record ML787989.1, read on the forward strand.
GTATTCATCAATCACATGAAAGTACTAGGTGCATTGGACAACCCGAATGGCATCACCATCCATTCATATAGTTCATCCTTAGTCTTGAATGAAGTTTTCCATGACATCCCCTTCGTGAATCTGGATCTTGTGGTAACCACTTCGCAAATAAATCTTACTAAAATATTTAGCTCTGGCCATTGCATCCATCATGTCGTCCAAGCGTGATATAGGAAACCAATATTTGATGGTAATTTTATTGATTGCTCTATTATCTGTGCACATCCTCCACATATTATCCTTTTTGG
>ML787989.1:417009-427268 GCA_009831015.1 Picea engelmannii
ACTACTTGTATATATTTTTTGAGGGCATAAGCCCTGTGACTCGTTATTAGTCCCATTTTTTAGGCGCTTGCGTCCATCTATGTACTCTGGTTATTTTATGATGTTATATATGGTTTTTTTATCTTTTGTGTCTTATGGATCACATGTGAAAAAATGTATTTACATGCTTATGTCAATGTTCTTTCATATGTGTGCAAGATGCCAATCTAAAATCTGATTAGCTAGAGTATCTGTAATTTGGTTTAATCTCCTAGGAACATGAAATTATGTAATATAATCAAAGTTTCGTTCTAAGAGATGTACCCTAAGGAATCGTCGGTGTAAAGTTGGATCATGAACTCGGTATACTCTGTTTAGCTGTGACACAACCAGTTGAGCATCGAGATAGACCCGGAGATGAGAGATACCCAATGACAAGGCGTCACGAAGCAACTCAATAACTGCACTATACTCTGTGACATTATTTGTGGTGTCACCTAAGCATATACCTCCAGAAGATAACAACTGGCCCTGAGGTGTAAAGATTACCCAAGCTGCGGAGGCAAGCCTCCGAGTGTGCCGACTAGCACCGTCTGCATACCCAACGAACACCTCAGAATCACTTGACATATGCCATATTGACGAAAGATAACATCAATGACACGTCCATAACACTTAAAAGAAACTAAAAAGTAATAGTACAAAGACTATACATATGTTACAAAAAGTTACCCACAGTGACCTGCCTATGAGTAATACTTCTTGAGGTAGAGCCAATTTCTAGGCTCTTCCAAAGCATTCCCTTCAAAATCAACCAAATGATAAGCGCCCTTTTTTAATACCTCTTTTATGATGAAGGGTCCGAACCACATGGGTTTAAATTTTCCTGCCCCAGAGGGTCCTTATCTTGGTCATAGACCAGGACAAGGTCGTATTCAGAGAAAATTCGAGGACGAATGGACCTATCATACTGACACTTGACCTTATGTTTGTGACCCTCGTTGGCCAGGGCCGCATCACAAAGTTGCTCATTGAGTTGCTCAAGGTGTACTAACCGTTCTTCAAGTGGAGAAGTGTCTGGCAATAATTGGACTACCAATTTTAGAGATGGGATCTGACATTCGATGGGCAAGACTGCCTCCAACCCGTAAATGAGTTGAAAAGGTGAAAAACCAGTTGCAATCTTAACAGATGTTTGGTAAGCCCATAATGTCGAGTATAACATCAAATGCCAATTTGACTTGGCTGAGTTGATAGTTCGTTGTAGAATAGTCTTAAGATTTTTGTTTACAGCTTCCACCTGCCCATTGGCTTGGGGGTAGTAGGGTGATGAATGTTCTTGCCATAACCCAAGATTTGATGTTAATTCAGTCATCATTTGGTTCTGAAAGTGACTGCCATGGTCAGTAACAATCTCTCTCGGGACACCGAACCTTGCTATGATCTGGTTGAATAAAAAGAGAGTTGCAGTCTCTCCATCATCTTTAAACGTTGGCATAGATTCGACCCACTTAGTGAAGTAGTCTACAACTACGATGATATAGCGGTGCCCCCTTGCTGACGGGGGGTTTCAAGTAGTGTAATCAATCCCCCACTTGGTTAAGGGACCAACTGTGATGACTTGAAACATAGGAGCGGGATGTGCCCTCATCTTCTGAGAGAAGATTTGGCATGGATGACACTTCTTGACTGATTCTATACAATCTTTGATAAGCGTCGGCCAGAAGTAACCTGCTCATAGAATCTTTTGGTTTGTTTCCAACCCAGAAAAATGACCGCCACAAGCTCCGGTATGGCAATCGTTGAGCACAATGACTGCCTCTTCATGTGTGAGACATCGACGTAAGATGCATTCTACACCTCTCTGATACAACGTATCATTGAGTATGAGATAATTCTTAGCCTGATGGCATATACGTCGACGCTCATCATGAGAAGCAGAAGTGGGGCACTTCAAAGTCTGGAGATAGATAATTATATCTCTGTACCAGGGATCTGAAGATGTGATCAAAAACATATCTCCCCAGATAGGCGATTCTTCAGGCACAATGTCACCTGACTCAACTGGAAGTTCTGAAATAAGCTCTATGAAGACCAGTGACTTTTTGGACTTTGCTGAAATGAAGTCTAAGTCAAATTCCTGGAGGATGACTATCCATCTACTGATTTTTCCACCTATAACCCGTCGTGTCAACATGTACTGGAATGGATTCACGACAACAATGACGGTGGTCTTACGAAACAGAACATAATGACAGAACTTTTGAACAGCATGAACTGCTACCAACGCAAGTTTTTTGATATGAGAATAATTAAGTTCCGGTCCTACGAGGCCTCGGCTCAAGCAATAGATCACGTATTCTGAGAATAAATCATCTTCCTGAACTAAAACCATACCAATGGTTGACTCTGTGGCAACCAGATATAGTAAGAAATATTTGTTATAATTAGGTGGTCGTAGCAGAGGTGCAGTTGTGAGGGCGTGTTTTAATGCGTCGAAAGAGCGTTGAGCGGCTTCGTCCCATTAAAAAGGAACGTCTTTCTTCAGTAGGCACATAAATCCCTTGGTGATTTCGGCATAGTTGGCGATGAAGAGTCGTAAAAAGTTCACCTTGCCTTGTAGACACTGAAGTTGAAGAATTGAGTGTGGGGGGGGCAACTGGATTATTGCCTCCACCTTGAGAGGATCGACCATGATCCTTGTTGTTGATACGATGAAACCTAACAAACGTCCTAACGTTACGCAGAAGATACACTTGTTTGGATTCAAGCAAATTTGAAAGTAGCGACAGCGTTCGAATATAAGTCTAAGGTGTGTGGGATGATCCGTTCTCTTGCGAGATCGTGATGCTAAATCATCTAGATAGGCCTCGACTATATGCTTGAGATCGTGAAAGGAAAAAGACATGGCCCGCTGGAATGTGGCTCCAACATTTTTAAGACCAAAAGGCATCTTACGATATGCAAATGTACCCCACGGACAAATGAATTTCGTTTTGTGTTGGTCTTCAGGTTTGATTTGGATTTGATTGTATCCTGAAAAACCGTCCATGAAAGAAAAGGCTTCACAACTAGCACATTCATCAATGATCTGGTCGATGAACGGTGTTGGAAAATTATCTTCGGGACATACCTTGTTCAAATCACGGAAATCGGTACATACACGAATCGTGCCTTGTTTTTTATTAATCGGCACATAATTGGACACCCATTGAGTCAAATGGATAGGATAAATAAAACCTGCCTTTAGCAATTTCTCAACCTCAATCTTGATGGTTGTTTCTTTCTTGGGATTAACTGGACGAAGTTTCTGTCGAACAGGCATCAGAATACGTTGTGATTTCATGTACAACTATTTTTGGATTGATACCTGACATTTCCTCATAAGACCAGGCAAAAACGTCGCGGAATTCTTTGAAAAGATCCATGTAAATTTGAATCTCTTCGGGGGAGTAATCCGCTCCGACGAAGACGTTCTCCACAATGCTAGGGTTTTGGGAGATGTTGATTGGTATAGTTTCAATGATAGTTTCCATATTTCCCTCAGCATAAATTTCATGTGTAGTTAAGAGATTAATAGGACAGGGCTGATCTCCCGTCATGGTCATGGTGAATTCTCCTACTTCGATTCGGCTTAACTCTGGGAGAAAATATGGTCTGTGATGAAGATCTTCCCAAGGTTAGTCTGGACTAGTCATTGCTTCGATTAATGCTTCATCAAAAGCCAAGACTAAATCTAACGAAACGACATTAGTGAGAGAACCCTGAGCCCAAATAGGCTCTAGAAGTGGATCTCACTCTTGTGCAGGAGTCGGATCAGTGTTAGCTGAAGCTTGCTGGACTAAAGAGTACGCTACTTCAGCGGAAGACAAGGGCATGGACATGCATGGGTGCCCTGTCTCATCCATCGTGGTCGATGGGGAAGGAAGGATCCATGGATCCTCGAAGTAAGTCGTGCGGAACGATGAAACTTGAAAAATCTCAACCTTATGGTGGTTAGATTTAAATTTGATATCGCCGTGAGGAGGTGGGTAATCAAAGGTACCCATCAAAGATGGGCACAAACCAAATCCTACATTGACGACACCTGGTTGAGTATTATCAATCAACGGGATCGTGGATGCCCCCAAAGCTGGGTCAGGTCTGGAGAAAGACAATTGATCGATGGTCACTATCCGGCCCTCGTGTGGAAACAAAAAGACCCGGAAAACTATAGCAACCACAGCTTGCATAGCATAAGTCCAACTCCATCCTAACAAGAGGTTATAGTTGAGGGGAGCATCGACTACCTCTACTTCGAAACACACGGTCTTCCCTCCTAACTGCACAGGGAAAGAAGGAACGATGCCATGTGGTCAGAACGAACAACCGTCGAAAGCAGTGAGGAGAGTAGGTGATGGAGAGAAAATGGGTTGGCTAATGGCCTTCCAACATGCCAATGACATAACGCATGTCGAAGCGCCCTCGTCGACCACCGTGCAGAAGATATTTCGAGTAAAAGTTTTCGTGGGGTAAGCCACTACTATCTGAAATGCTACGTGGTAAGGTAGACAAAGTTTTAAGTTGGTTGTATCTAACATGATGGTACCCGGATTACAAGTCTTAGTAGAGCCCAAAGCGGTTAACAAGGATTTCCTCTGAGCAGGGCAACTTTGGAGGACCTCCAAAGCAGACATCGCACAAGGGGTTTGTGATAAATCTTCCACCACAAAGTAGTTCTAGGCGGCCCTTGAATTTGGGTTATGAGAAGCTTTTTTAAATGCACCTTTGGGAATGTGTGTCATTGTTTCTCCCAACGTCTTCTCAATCTGTAGAGGAAGAGATGGGAGGTCAGCTTCTTTACCTTTCTTAGAAGCGCTTGGTTTACTATAATCATGCACTCTAGTCGATATGAAAGCATCACCCCTAACCATATATACATTCACGGATGAGGGATTGTTCGGAGGCGGGCAGGTTTCTTGGCTGCCCCATTCCGTGCTTGCAGAGGCTTGAGTTAGATTTTGCCCATGTTGAAAGGGATTAGTCAACACTGCTTGTTGTTGTGTGACAAACTTTTGGGCCTCTGCAAGTCGAGGACATAGATGGGTCGGGTGGTCTTCCACGCACAAGTTGCAAGGATACCTCGCCTTCCGTTTTTCAGTGTTTTCCCCGCCAGCATTATCGTTGGGTTTTCTATCCCCCTTACCCTTCTTTCGTTGTTTTTTCTTCCCTTCAGGCTGCTGGGTGGCCTTCGGGTTAGTCGACTGCACTGTGTGTACTTCCGACGTTTGGGTAGGGGGAGCAGCCAAAGCAGTAGTTTGGCTGGCCGTTGTGTGTTGTATGGATAACTGTTGCAATTTCTTTGTCAATTGCTCAGCGGGCTTGGTTTGTGATGAACCGACAATACCATCAGCATGTGGTCCAGCTCTCCGTCTAGTTTTATTCAGTATTGAACATGGCACATCTGGCAAGATGTTGTATAATAAACCGAACTGAGAATAGATGAGCTCAAACTGTTGAGCCCTCATGATGGTGTCTTCTTCAAAGAAAACTCTGGATGTCACGACGTCTTTGGATAACTGCGGGACCAAAGACTTAAGGAACCACTCAAGAAGGAATGTTGGTGGGACTGGTACTTTGATTAAACTTTTCCAGCGTCTCCATTCTCGGATGTGATCATAGATATGGTCTGCTATTCTCTATTTGAAATTAGCGAGCAGCTCTGTGCCAGCATCGTATCTCACAGGTAACTGGAAATGGTTAAGGAAATCCATCGCCAGTTCACCAAAAGAAGAGTATCTTGAGTGATCGAGCTCAATGAACCATTTCGCGGCACTCCCAATGAGAGTACGTTGAAACAATCGCAACTGTACAAAGTCATCTTTCAATGAGTTAGATGAGCACCAAAGATGAAAGGTAGTCACATGATCTCCTGGATCTTCATTAGGATTGGCTTCGAACTTTGGAATATCTGAAGGCAACTTCGTCGGCATAGGAGGCCAACGCAGATCGTGACAAATAGGGTCATTCAACAACCTTGTCAAATCTGGCAAGTGTAAAGTCGCCAGGAACGATAGTTTGGATTGCTGCTGATAACCTGGGAAAAAGGGTCCTAGAGTTTGAATGGCACCAGGTTTATAGGAAAAGTTTGGCTACTGGCTCGGGTTCTGGTAGAAGCCATGGCCCTGGCTAGCGTAAGGATTTTTCATATGTGGAGACATCATTGACTGATTTCCCAAATAGGACATAGATTGTTGGGCATGCATTGTATTCGAAGGACTTTGGGAAGGATTACCCCATGCTGGTCCCGTGGGGATAGGCATAGTAGTTTGTCTGGGGTTCCATTGATTGTGGAAAGAATTACCCCAGATCGGCATTCTGGAGGAGGGAACGGATCCTTGCCCTGAATTCCAAAGTCCTGCTAGGTTTTCCCCCTGTGCAGGATTAGTACCCTGCACAGGAGTAGATTGTCCAAAAATGGGGTTGCCCCCAGTCGGGAAAGCAATTGACGAGAAGGTGTTGTTACCAAACGTTTTGTTCCAAGAAAATGGTGTTGAAAATACCGGCATACTATGCGAAGGTGGTCCTTGACTCCCCGTTCCAAATAAACTATTGTGTGTAGGTTGCCCGATGGATTGCTGATGCGAGCCACCGAGTGAAGGGGACGAAGGAGGGATATGACCTCCTCCGTAAGGAAAAGCGTTAAAAGGGACAAGAGTGCCCCCCATGTGACCTTGCAGAGGAGCGCTAGAGCTCCCTGCCCCTAGACCCAAAGTCTGTAAAGTGGAGTAGGAAAGTACAGGACGTGTACTCGAACTAGGCATCTCGTATGAGAACGGAGGGCCTGTCGCACTTGGTGTGAAAGGGGTTGTGGCCACCGCCAAAGACGGGTTCATACCACTGTGCAAAATAGTTGCGGTCGAGACCATGGTGGCTCAGACCGACGACGATAGGTTAGGAGATGATAACTCTCTTGTGGTGACAATCGTGGTGGGAATTGAAGAATTCCCAGAAGGAGTAACAACATTTGTTTCCATTGTTGTGTGCGACATTGTCTGGCGCTCGTGAAATTGAATTGGTACAATAAAAGGTGCCAAGAAATCAGTGGTTGGGGTTTCAACCTGGCCAAAAGAGGTTGCTTCAAGGTCCAAAATGGTCGATTCCTCCGGGGGTTGTTCGGGCACAAAGGTTTGTAACCCGATCGCTTCAAAAGACCCTTGTTGGTCTAGCTTTCACCTTAATGGTGGCGGGGGTGGCTCCAGTGTAACCAACAACAGGACAAGAAGCCTTCATGACCGACGAAGCTCGGGATCCTCCACTATGTGAGAAGATCCAAGACACTCTAAGGTAGTCTAAACGCTCAAAAGTAACACACACTAAGAAAAAAGTCCCTAGAAGATAAGACAAGAAAATACTAAATTAATTTGAAGAACAGTTACAACAACCAACACTAGAGCAACTTACCAGTGCAAGTGCAACTCGAACACCGAAGAACCCTCTGGGTATACTCTGCAAAGCGTGGCCCGATGTCTATCCTAGGTACCGTGGTATACCCTCGCAATCACCTGTGTATGTCCCTAACAAAGATTGGCAACTGGGTTGCCAGCACGCGAACAGTCACCAGGCGGGTACAGTCGAAAGTCGGGTAGACCATAATGAGCAAGGTATCGAGCCCGAAACCTGTCAAGGGTATCGAGAGAAAATGGTCTGGAAGACAACTAAGGACCTCGAATGGATTCGAGACCCACGAAGCCCCATGGAAAATGCAAACGACGAAATCCCAAAACAAACCCTTTATATGTGTTCTCCACTACGATTGGTCCAGCTTTAGAAGGGTTATCTCCGCTACCTTTCCACACCTGACCTCGTGTTTATCCCCTGTGTTAGAGGGGGGTCCTGGATAAATTCCACGAAACTGGACTTAGACACTCCCCGTCTCAGACTCCCATGTTTGATTTTAAATGGCCTTGAAGAGTTTCCTCTCCAACCTAATCCAAAGCCCTAGTCCTGAACTAGTTTGTGAACCCTACAAACATAAAATTCTAGTAGATTTTAAATTTAGCGTTACTTTTATGGCTTTGTCTTACATCAAGGGGTATGAGGGTGCATCTGATGATGTGTAAAAGATGAAAGCAAAAAATGAATAAAAAAACTAGAAACAAAACTTTTACTGAATGCAAAATTTCAACAACTTTTCTAAAGAAATATTTTTAAGTTTTTCTAAGATTTTGGACAGCAAACTCAAAGGAATTTCACTCGACTATGAGCTACTTATAATCTAAGTGATATGCAAAAACTTATGAAATAAAAGACTTTTCCCTAGCTAATGATGCAAAAACACACTCTTCAACCAAAGAAGAAAATGAAAAGAGATTATTTATTTATTTAAATGCTAGTAAAGAAAGAAAGGGAAAATACCGACAAGCAAAAGACCAAGAAAAACAATTCTGGCCTAAATCGCAGATCGCAAAGAATCAGATTTAAAAATTACACAATAGAAATTGTAAAAACAATGACTCTCACACTTGTCTAAAAATCGTAAAATTTTTATTTTTCTGACAACGTTTTAAATGAGGAAAAGCAAGCTAAGGGTAAAATTAATCCTAAGCTACTGACTGTTCAAACAGAGATTCAAACACCTGAGAGGAATAATTCTTATCAAAGGAAAGGATGATTGCCTTACCCTTAACAAAAAGTATCATGTAAAAGCATGCGACTGTTACTCAAACAGCATGCATGCGAACGCGCGCTGAACAAAGACAGAGGGTGTGTACACACGGGTTGACCTAGTAGAGGCCGCGTGTATATCTAAACTCTCAGAAAAAATGAAAACAGACAGACCAAACCAGGAAGAGACCACTGATATTGATAACCAAGATCCCTTGAAGGCTTGGATACTCTTTCTAACAGAAAAACAAATAATGCAAGGAAAAAATAATAAGGCAAGAACAATCTGAGATAGGACTGTTAGCAAACAAGATTCAGACAGAATTCCAGAAAACCCCCTGAGAATGTGTGATTCTGACAGGGAAGAGGAGGACTGCCTCTGAGGTTCTTTGAACTCCTACACACTACTACTACCTCTACAACTAGCATTCACACACATGCTGTAAGAGGATAAGGTGTGGGTACACGCATGCAAGCCTTATGCAGACCGCGTGTACCTCTATGTGTCCCGAAAAACACAGTCAAGCAAAATTCAGAGAACGCTGGTATGGAAAACCAGACTCCCTGCTAGCTCAAACTTTACAGAAATGAAAAGAAAAGACAGGCAAGAAAAACTAGTCTTTAAACTACCCAAAAACTAAATAAAATTCCAGGAACCCTAAAGAGTTTTCCCCAGTATGGTCGCCAATTTTGTTGTTAGGAAAAACACCCTACGGACTAGCAAATAGAGTTCAGACTTTGCATGCAGATATGACCAAATAGAAATTAATTTCTACCTTCATCCCTAGATTTAAATCCCCTTTTCTTAGTAAATGCATGGAAAGATCAACCTACCTCGTTCCCGGCGTTTGATGTCGATCCTCCGTTGAGCTTGATTACTTGTTCGCAATACTCCTTCCAAAGTTGGCCTGCATTCAAGACAAGAAACAACTATGCATGCATACTACTTATATACTAACGGGTTAGAAATCAAAACATATACTGATCAAACTATAAACAGTTCATGAATTGGGACGGGAAAAGAATTATCTTTATTACTTAAAATGAGTCAACTTACAAAAGTTGAGACCGGCCACTGCTCCTCGAACCTGATCCTGGGCTCCTCTTCTTCTGTCCTTCAATTGCTTTGCTTTGAATCTCCTTTGGCATAAGGAAAGGCTAAAGGGTTGGGACAATGGGAATACGTAAATGGGCAGAGTTTCTTTGTTATATGTTGAAATAATGTAACTGCGAAGAGAATTCTTATTATTATTGTTATTTTATTATTAGGATTAATCCCCACTGTGGATTAATCATGTCGGTAATTGTATAAGGACCAAATCCCCTTTTACAGATTGGTCATCGGACAATTATAAAGGGAAGAATAAGAAGTTGGCCACAACAGTTATTATTGAAGACCCAGAATTAATTAAAGGTGGGTTTACTGACCCAGAGTGAGAGGTCGACCCTGCCAGTGAAACCCCTTCACATGTGTCAGTCTTGTATAAGTAAGAGGCTAGCGCCTCACTTCTAACACACAACTCACTTGCTCATTATCTTATGAGGCAAGCTGCAATTACCAGAGAGAGGAGAAGAAGAGTGGCGCATCTCTTGGGGAGGACTATCTGTATTGGTTTGAGTTATCTCTTGAACAT